>JAAGNO010013385.1:0-20952 GCA_033439905.1 Ceryle rudis | reverse complement strand
GGAAGCAGAGGTCGCCGCCGCTGGGCTACAGGGGGCCCTGGGGGTAGGCCGCGCTCGGTCCCCGGCGTCTCGGTGAGGCCGGGACGGGCAGCGCCTGAGTTCAGCGGCTAGCTGCGGAAGCAGCATGGCCTAGCGCATCCCCCGAGCTCCCCCGAAGCCAGCACCGGCGTGCAGAGGGGCCGGGGACGCCTGCCCCCGTGAGCATCCTCAGGCCGCCTCGACGCGCCGTGGCCGGCGTTCTTTCTCTCGGCTCTCCCGGGAGAGCGCGTGTGTTGGCGGGCAGAGTTTGTACCCCTTCCGCTGGTTCTCTGCACCCAGAAATATGCTCCAAATCCTCTTGTATCAATTCATTGTCCTCCCCAAGGTCTGTTTACGCCCTCTCCAGTAGACCAGAGGACTACGATTGAGAGCAAACTGAAGCATGTAAACAGTCCCAGACCAGCGCACCTGGTGTGACACCAGAGCAAAACTAGATAAACTGAATTTAACTCCCCATGGGCGGGTGATGTGTACAAGCCCTGCATTCCCTCAAAGAACCCCAAAGCCTGGTTACCTGTCTAGGAGACTTTATTAACATTTCACTAGGCCGTATATCCGCTGTATTTGTCAGCCCATAGTTAATGCCTTTTCGCTGTTTCTTTCCTTTATAAAATGACCTGAACTCACTCTGAATATTAGATCTGCAGTTGTGCACAGTATCAAGTTCCGTTTAGCATTAGTAGGATGCAGGAAGGAGCAAACAAGGCCAGAGATAGGAAGATGAATTTTAGCAGATGCATGACATTCCCACAGGTTTTATAAAAATGGGCTGATGTATATCAGGAGTCAGCACTGACGTTGGAGAAATGATGGTGCGATGAGCTCAGCTATTGCTGCTTCTTCCCCATCCCACAGCTGGGAGACAGGTGGTTGGGAGAACTGGATGGCAATCTGTGGGATTTGCTGGAGAAATTAAAGTATCAAAGGAACAGGGAGATCACAGGGAAAGGAAGAGCACTGAAGAGTGAGAGGAAGGACCATAGCATATAAATCCATCAAACCTGAGTTTCATTAGTTCACTGTTCATGGAACAATTTGTTTCACTCTCTTAATTGGGTAAGATGGGAAGACAGTGGTAACAGTTCAGCAAGATCCTTTCTGAAGTAACAAGGCTGGTCAGAAAACTTAGATTTCTCCCTCCCAAATATCCCCTTCTCATCAGTCATTACTGTCCAGACCTAAAGATAAGGAGACAGATGGTTGCCAAATAAACTCTTCTCTTTGATTCCCCAATGCTTAATTTTCCCAGGAGGGTGCTGATGCAGGAGAGAAATACCACAGATTAGTCAACGTTTGCACAAAAAAAAAATTACCGAGGAGCACAGTGAAAAAAAAGCACAAGTGGTACATGTCTGGCAGAGAGAAGTCTCCCAGTCTCAGCAGCAGTAGCTGCTGCAAGGTTCAGATGCCAGCCTGAGCCTTGCAGAAAGACAGTTCTCCCTGCAGAGATGTGAGACACTTTGGCTGATCTGGGTCTAAATGAGGAGAGAAAACCATAGATGACATTTCAGACTTGCATGAGTGGGCACTAACACTGCGATCTACCTAAATTTGAAATCATAATGGAAAAAAAAAAAAGGGGGGGGCGTTTAAGAGACTATTCAAGCACATAGTCCTGAACAAATAGCTTCTAGATATCTTTAGAGCTAAGAGAAGTGGGCATGGAGGGGATTAAAAGAAATATCAAAGCATGAGTAACTGGAATAAGTAAACAGTGACTATTTCCTTTTCCCTGATATGTGCTTTAGTCAGATATGTGCATATAGGAATGAAGTGACACGAAACTCTATCTTCTGCTTACTCATTCCACCCTCAAGCTTCAGCACATGGAGTTCACTAACCTTATCTTCTCCTAAAATAAACCAAGCAAAACTGAGAAAATACCAGAAATTACAAATAATTGATTTTGCCACCAAGTGTGATACCCCCCAGACTTTGGACTGAAAAGATGAACCTGACAGCAAGATTCCCAAGGAAAATTTTCATCTCCAGGCTGTGCGATTGCTCTCAAAGAGAAAGCAAAAGAAGCTGCAAACAACTTCTAAAGAAGGAGCACATGGTTGGGAATGCACCCCCCCCCCCCAAACAAAATGCACTTGGCAAAATTATGCTTCATTGTGGATTACTCTTTCTCTCTATTGCTGGAAATCAGTCTTACCTCACTCAATCTGATGAAGATGTAAAGATGAACATTGCCTAGGAAATACTACGCCTGCATTTATTTTGCCCAAACTGCTTTGTGCTGCAAGAGGATGTCTCAGCAGCAGATTGCAAAGCTCCCCCGGAATGAGCAAGGATTACAAAAGAATCATGTTCTGCTGAAATAAAGCCCCTTTTGCAAACACAATAGCTAGTTAATAACTAACCGCAAGACGCATGGTAGTTTAGTACAGGAAATAAGCTCATACTTCAGTGGAAGTGGAGAAGGACTTCAGGTAAAACAATTAGTGAGGCCGGCCAAAATAGTGGTACTCTGGAGATATGCTGACCACAAGCGCTGCTGGATTTTTCACTGTCCCTTCATATATTTCACAGCTGCTTCTTCCCCATCTCCCCCGAAATATTGCCCCTCTACTGGGGCTGTGTTTTCTGTGCGAGATCTGTTCATGAGACGTGGATCCTGCTGCCCACAGAGCCATTTCCTGCAGCAGGCAGCTGTGCTTGCGTAGCTTCTGCTGACTGAACAGATTGCAACAGAGCTGACCCGGGCCATACATGTGGTCCTGGTAAGAAATGTTGATCGGGGAAACCAATAATTTGCTGGATGGGCAAGCACATCTGCAGTAGTGCCCCTGTGGGCAGGAGGGCCTGTCCCGCTCATTTGGCATATGGCAGATGTCACCACACCAGCGTGAAAGGTGCAGCTGTGTTGCAGTCCTTTTTTTTCCTTGATGTTTCACTGTAGAAGGGTTGCTGTATTGCACCTGCTTAAAATAGCTCAGGGCTTTTACTCTTTGGTTAAATTCACAGAAGTTCTCTGTTGTTTTTTCTGTTCTTAAGTGAGGGAAAATCTAAACTACCCCTGTTTGTTGCAGCTGTAAAACTCAACAGGGTTGCTATCCTGCTTTCTTTCCTTTCTTTCCTAGCTACTGTCTTGTCATCTAGGCATCAGGTCCCACAGTGATTAATATTTTACTCAGCTCTGACTGATGCAAACCCTTTGACACCACTCTCCTCCCTGGCAACCCGGTACATCTGGAGTTTTCCAGGATGAAAACAAAGGGATGGTGTCAAAACCCAACCTCTTCTCTCTGGAGATAACACAGTATGCTTCAGAAATAACTGTGAGGTTAATTCATGCTGTTGTTTCTTTTCTGAATCACCTTTTCTACAAACAGAACCACAACTGTGAATTTTGGGAGGTCCATTTTGTATTAGAAGGCTATGAGGACTATAGAGGTGAGAAGCTCATTTCAGTAGTTCCTTTCTTCCGCAGAGTCCTTGGATTTTTTTTTTTATTTTACTTTTTTCTTATCGTTAACGAAACTAAGGACAGAATTTGTGAGGAAAGGTTCCTTTTTGGATTGAGGGGAAGTTAAGGAGTGGGAAGCAAATAGAAAGGCTTTGATGGTGGAGAGGAGGCAGCAGTGGGTGTTTGCTGAGGGTGGTTTTATTCAACATCTGCATTCATGACCGACAGAAGGGAATGTGCACAAAGTCTCCAGGTTTGTGGATGTTTCTGACCTCCTTAGGGCAGTCAGATTCCATGCTGATGGCAAAAAAAAAGTCCTGCAGGATCACAGAAAACTGAACAAAAGGCTCAATGTTGGCATAGGAGTGTTAGTGTAGATAGAGTAACTCATGGAGCGGAAGATAATCCAAACCAAAGCTCTTTGATGCTGATCCTGGAGCCGGCTGTCACAGCCCAGGAAAGAGATCCCAAAGTCACTGTTGACAGTTGTCTGAGATCATCAGCCTGTTGTATGTTGCAGTCCAAAAACAGCCAACAAAACATTGGGCAACATCAGAAAGAGCATTGAAAGAACAACTCACTTTACTACTCTGTGTAGCCTCAGCATGCCACATGAGTCCAGCTTCCATGCCTGATCTCTCACAGAGAATAAAAACATACCATTAATTAACTGGTGCAGAAGATGGAATTAAACTATGACTTGTAGAGGGTCTAAATTGATGGAACATTTTTTAGCTGCTTCCAGCCCCAGAAAACAGCACTGAGATGTATGCACTTTGATATCCTTGGGTGAGAAGCACATCTTTCTGAAAGAGGCATTTGAGCCAAGTCTTTAGTACCATCTCCTGATGTTGAGGCTTACAGGTAGCTAAAGATTCTTCCCTTTGTCCTTCTAAACACAGATTTTCCACAAATGGCTCTGTATCTCTATCAGCAGGTCTCTCAGGGTTTGCATGATGGTATTTTACCAGTCACATCCTAATGCTTTAGGATAACCCTGCTCCTTGATTTAAGATGATTAACGTGCCAGGAGGTTTATTTAAAATGCCTTTTTACTTTCCCTCGAGGCTTCTTATATTTCCTCCACCTGCAGTAGAATCAAACACCTATTTATTGGCTAAACCCACTGCCCAGAAAAATTTCTTGTATTAAACCATAAACTACTCCCAGACTTTGCAAAGCAACAGAATTTCAACCCTTAAAAAGTAATGTAACCTGTGCAGATGCTTATGCCAAGAATGAAAGAACAAGATGACAGTGTTTGAAAAGAGCAACTAATTTAATATTTACTGAAGTGAAAGCCTGTTCTGGCCATTGTTTTAGTACCCTAAACTCGAGTAAGAGTGCCAGTGGTGAACAGACAGTGCATCTTGACCACATCTTATCCATGTATGGTTATATTTGCCAGCTGCAGAGAAGTATTTGAGAAAAATTACGCAGTGAGTGACCTTCTCATTCATTTTGCTGTGTTTCTGTTGCCAGCTAACTTGACTGAACGGCACAAACATTTCAGCTACTGAGCAGATCCTTACAGTGTGCTGAATTTTGAATGCCATAATTTCTGGCACACTGAGGAAGCTCCTCTTTTCAGTACAGGCTTCTGTTGGAGAGCAGAAGGCACCTTCTTTGTATAAATGTGCCATGCATTTAAACACAGCTAAAGAAAACTGTAGTCTGCATGACAAAAAGGATGCAGAGGAAACCTGATTAAGGGCAGTGCAACATCAAATTGGAGAGGAGGAATGGCTTAGTCCTCAGCTAGGAAAAATACGTAACAAGAGAAGTGATCTCTCTGTGCTTACATGTAACATAGCCAACTTCTGGGTATTGAAGCAAACACAAATTGCTTGAGACCCCTGGTAAATCCTTTTTTTTACCAGTCCAAACCGCACATGAGAAAAACGTATTGAATTCTGCTTTGCTACCATCATGTAAACCTACTGTGATTTTAGTGACTTCAGGGAGTGTACCTGTAAATAGTCCTTCTGTTTATTATAATTGGACATCTAATTAAACAGTTTACAAAGATGGGCCGGGAGGAACATTTGACTGCTAACAAGGGACACACAGCAGGAGTGTACGTTGCTTTCTGTCCAGTACTGTGGGATTTCACAAACAGTTCAGGAAGGAAAAATCACAGGAACAGATGTCTGTTTGAGGCACATAACCCCTTCGGCTCTAAGGAGTAAGTTCCTGGCTAATTGAACCACTTAGTCCCAGAAGCTAATGAACGGCACATCTCATGCTTTGCTCTGTAAGAGGCATAATGAAATGCAACATGTCATTTTCTCTAAGTTGATTTATCCCTTTTTGTTACCACCTAGCAATGTTATATGGTGTTAAATCATCTCTGCTAGCTTATTCTCTCCTCCCATCTGCCACTTTATTTCTTCTTTTTCCCCTTCTTGTTTCTCTCCACACATTTATTTATTTTCATGTTATTTAGTTTTCATTTGCCTTCTCTCTGCATTAGCCTCAGCGTTAGACATCCTGGAAATCATCCTGCCTGAGAAATGCACTATGCATTGCAGGCAGCACAGCTACAGCACTAATACAGAAGAAAACAAGCAGCAGAGAGCTTCAAGCAGCAGCCCCTGGTACCTATCCTAAATTAATGATGGCTCTAGGAAAATGATCAGTCTCCTGCTGGTGCAGAGAAGTCCCTCATCAATGCAGGAAAATCCAGGCAGAACAAGTCTGGGTGCAGAAAGCAACTGGGGGAGTGGGTATCCGCCACTGCTGGGCTTAGTGTGTACCAGTGACAATAGAAAAGGCATTTGGTCTTCTCAGCAGGTCCACATGAATGTTCTGACCAGGCTGAAATAGATGCTGAGCCCTGATAAACTCAGCCGGCTGGCAGTCGTGTCGGGGCATCCTCTCCCTGCCCACGCAGTGTGGGGAGATTGTGCTCCTCTACCTAATCCAGCTGGGGCCTTGGGGCTGGGCTTGTCAGCCTCAAAGCTTCAGGGGTTGAAACAAAAGCCAAATCTAGTAAAAGATTCCATGCTCAGGCTGGCTACAGAGAAGTCAGCTGACGAGAAGGTTTCTCTACAACACCAACATTTAGTTTTATGCCTACGTTCTTATCCTTCCTGCCATTATAAAATGTTCTTCCGTTATTGGAGAGAGCGACTGTGATACAGCAGTGACTCATGTTTCCATGTCTTTATCTGGCTGTATTACACTTAGAGAAAAATCCCAGTCCAACTGCTGTGCAACTGTGCAGAATAATTTTTACAGACCACAACAGCACCAGAACAAGGTCCAAACTGCACCAATATGATGAAAATTTTAGCGGGGCCTGCAGTCAGCTCTGCAGCTGGCTGGCAGGGAACCAGTGATACAACTCATAGATTCAAAGTGCATGAAAAGCTGCTTAGTCCCAAACATGTTAATGCAGCACTTCTAGATGCCTGGGCTCAGACAGCAATGCTGCTGCAAAGAAATAGGCATAATAAATAAATGCATGTGTTAAAAAACCCCGAAACTCAGCATTGCCCACATCATAGGAATCATAGAATTGTTCTGATTGGAAGAGATCTTCAAGACCAACTGTTAACCCAGTACTGCCAAATCTACCACTAAACCATGTCCCTCAGCACCACATCTCCACAGCTTTTAAACCCCTCCAGGATAGGGACTCTGCCACTGCCTTGGGCAGCCTGTTCCAGAGCGTGAGAAACTTTTCAGGGCAGAAATTGTTCGTATCTTTCCTAAACTTTTCCCGGTGCAACCTGAAGCCATTTCCTCTTGTCCTATTGCTTGTTCCTTGGGAGTAGAGACTGACCCCACCTGTCTCTGATCTCCTTTCAGGGAATTGCTGAGAGTGAGAAGATCTCCCTTGAGCCTTCTTTTCTCCACGCTAAACAACCACAGCTCCCTCAGCTGCTTCTCACAAGGCTTGTGCTCTAGACCCTTCCCCACCTTTGTCACACTTCTCTGGACATGCTCCAGCCCCTCAATATCCTTCTTGTGGTGAGGGGCCCAAAACTGAACCGAGGATTTGAGGTGCAGCCTCACCAGTGATGACTACAGGGGGATGATTCCTGCCCTAGTCCTGGTGTCCACAGTAGTGCTGATCTGAGCCAGTATTCTGGTGGCTGCCTTGGCCATGGGGGAATGCTGCAGGGGGTTGTTGTGGCCCAAATGCAGGACCTGGCAACTTGGCCTTGTTAAACCTTATCCCACTGGCCTCGGCCCATTGATCCAGCCTGGCCAGACCCCTTTGCAGAGTCTCCCAACCCTCTGGCAGATCAACACACCTGCCTAATTTGGTGTCATCTGCAAACCTGCTGGGGGTGCCTCGATCCCTTCATCCATCGCCCAGCATTTGTTTCCTCCTAGTGGACCCATCTGTGATTGCAGTGCTGGCTGCCACCATTTGAAATTAGCCGTTAGATTAACGGTGCTGGAATTAAACGTGCAGAAAATACCTGTAACATACAGCTCTGTCCTCAACAAGAATGCTGATTCTAGAAGCAGTAGCATATTTGTCATTCAGACTATTTTGATGAGTCACACTCCTTTAGTGCAGAACCAGTACTTCACAGGATCACAGGATGTCAGGGGTTGCAAAGGACCCTGGAGATCTTCAAGTCCACCCCCCCACCACCAGAGCAGGACCATATAATCCAGCACAGCTCACACAGGAACGCACCCAGGAGGGTCTTGAAAATCTCCAAAGAAGGAGACTCCACAGCCTCTCTGGGAAGCCCGTTCCAGTGTTCTGTGACCCTGACAGTAAAGAAGTTTCTCCTCATAGTGAGGTGGAACTTCCTGTGCTCCAGCTTATATCCATAACCCCTTGTCCTATCACAGGGCATGAGTGCAAAGAGGCTGCCCCCCTCCTCCCGACACTCAGCCCTCAGATATTTATAAAGATTTATCAAATCCCCTCTCGGTCTTCTCTTCTCCAGACTAAAGAGTGCCAGGTCTCTCAGCCTTTCCTCATAAGGCATGTGTTCCAGTCCCTTCATCATCCTCATAGCTCTCCGCTGGACTCTCTCGAGTAGATCTTTGTCCCTCTTGAGCTGGGGAACCCAGAACTGGATGCAGTATTCCAGATGAGGTCTCACTAGGGCAGAGTAGAGGGGGGAGCAGAACCTCCCTTGATCTGCTGGACACGCTCTTCTTAATGCACCCCAGGATACCATTGGCCTTCCTGGCCACAAGGGCACATTGCTGTCCTATGGAGAACTTGTTGTCCACCAGGACTCCCAGGTCCTTCTCCATGGAGCTGCTCTCCAGCAGATCACCTCCCAGCCTGTACTGGTGTCATTTATTTTTCCTTCCCAGATGCAGGACTCTGCATTTATGCCTGTTAAACCTCATTAACTTCCTCTTTGCTAGGCTCCGCCCTTTGTCCAACTCCCGCTGAATGGCCGCACAGCCTTCAGGGGTATCAGCCAAACCTCCCAGTTTTGTGTCATCAGCAAACTTGCTGAGATGACACACTGTCCCGTCATCAATGTCATTGAGAAAGATGTTGAACAGGACCAGACCCAGCACTGATCCCTGGGGGACTCCACTAGTTACAGCTCTCCAGGTGGGCTTGGCATCATTGACCACCACTCTTTGGACTCTGTTGTCCAACCAGTTCTTAATCCATCTTACTACTTTAATTTGTTCTCTTCCTTATGAATGTACACGTTGAAAAACACTGTAGAGCAGAAACACAGTTTGACTCTGGGACAGAAATCCATCACTGCTTTAACAAGAAGGATTTGTACCACATTTTCATGTGAGGTGAAAATTGCGCATTTGCAGATTAATGTCTTTATGGTTTGGAACAGATTTAACCAACCAGAAATTATTTGAGGAAAGTGCTAAACAGAGATTTTAGAGAGCACTGGTTCAGGCAAGCATTGAGACCATCAGAACATGACAACCTATTATGGTCCTAAGGAAACGGGAAAAAAAAAAAAAGTGTTCTCTGTGATGCTGATCACAGATGTGATGTCTAGCAACTTTGTTTACTTGAATTCAAGTCTCTTTTCATTATCCCATTCAGACAGCTCACATACATGAGTATCAGGAACTTTTAGGAACAGTACAGAAAATTGTACGTACATCAAAATAAGATGTAACCACTTTGTGTCAAGATTTGTAAATGTGAAACTTCTCCAAAACCAAACTCATCCGGTTGCAAATCAACAAAGACTCAGCTCCTGTATCTTTGCTTCCCAGGAGCAAAACCTTCTCATAGGCCTGCTTCCCTGACACCCAAACTCCAGGAAATAATTTATGGGCAAACTCCAGGAAATAGTTTTATGACCTGGGAGACCCATCTGAAACTTCTCAGAACAATAACGCAGTATTCAGTGAACTTTTATTCCTCCTGGAGCAGCCAGGCTTTGCTGCCAACAGGAAAACAAGTCTCAGAAGGCAAACCCAACCCAGACACAGGTTTCTGATGACAGCAGTACTGCTGTGCAGCACTTACTCCCAGTGTAACTCTCCAAGTAAGAAACGGCACACCCGTGAGATAACAGACTTTACAACTTCAAGATTAAGATGACCTCAAACGTGTATTTGACAAAAATACAGAAATATCCAGTGTTGTGTTCTAATAATACAGAAATAACTTTGCTTTGGATAAAAGCAACATTAATTTAAGCTTAAAACAACTTTCCATATGCATCAATACTTAGCCAAGTGAAAAATATCTAGTACCTTTACAGTCAAGACAGGAAGATAGAAACTAAATGCATTTGACTGCAACTTTTTACAAGCAGAGATGTCTCAGACAGCAGTCGCTCCTACTATAGCACTCCACCTGCAAACCCTCTTCTGCACCACTTTGTGCCTTCTGCCAAAAGTTCAGACCCGTCAGCTAAGACCTCCACCACTGAAAGTCTCACACTGAGAATATGCAGAACATTTTCTTCCATCTTAACTAGTTGTACCAACCACATCCTTAAATAAAACAAACAGAAAAATAAAACCTCTACTGCCCCAATCACCTGGAAGAACCCCAAAGGGTCCACGTTAAAACATCAGCTTTGTGAAAAGGCCTTTTTTTCCTAGCTCCGAGGTAGTCTCTCTGACCCAGGACATTGAGAGCTCAATCCTGCACAGGCTGCAATTGGGCTGATGGACTCAACTTAATACAGAACTGCCCTCTGCCACTCCCCTCTTTGGGTTTTAGTTTGGAGTTATTTGCATGTTAATAAATCAAAGCTATTCAATTTAAGGAAATCAACACAACAGCCATTAATGCAACTGTGTCAGACAAGTGCCATGTGGAAGAAGGGCGAGAGCTCTCCTTCTCAGCCTTCCCTCCCCACCTGTTCCTAGCCTTTCCTTGTCCATCTCAGTTCTTTTGGTAATATTAGCTGAACCACATTAACAGTTAGCCTGGGAAGGCATAAGTTATTTAAGACACAGAGAGCCTAAGGGCACTTAGTAAGAAAGGTGTGCCGCCTCCCTCTGCAGCTGGAAGAGTCCTCTGGAGCCAGCCAGAGCAATGATGAAGCAGGCAGTAACGGTAAGTGGGGTTTTAGTTTTTATTTCAGCTTTTGGAATAAACCAGCGTAGCCTCCCCCACAGAAGTGTCCTGCAGTCTGGGGAAGTCAGCTTCACTGCTACAGACTGCAAGTGAAACTAAGGCTTTGTAGCAGCAAAGACAACCCTGCCACCCCTTGCCCATCGTGCTTTGAGCATTTCCTGTCATTCCACTTGTCTATTAAGAAAGCTTTCGCAGAGACCATCTTCCTAATCCTACTCTAAATGCAAGTCCGCAGTTCGGGTAGTGTGTTCTTGATACAGTACGGTAGTAGGGTCAAGTTTCAACACAGCAGTAAAATCAAAGGTAAAGCTGCCCTTTAGCCCCATCGTGATGTAAGCCTTTTATGTTGTCTGTCCAGAGTCAGCAATTTTGAATTTGCTCTTTTCCAGAGGCCACACAGAACAGTAGTGTAACAGGCCAAATGTGACACCTGCAGAAAATGCAGCATAATCAGTGGTTAAACTGCATTTTGGCACCATGATTTTGTTCCTGCCACTGCTTTTTACGTAGAAATGTACCCAAACCTATGACTTTAGAACATCGACAGAATTTTGGAATCTGCCTTTTGAACACACATTCTACTGAATAGCCTCAGAGTAGTACACATGTATTTGAAAATAATTTAATACCTATTTTCTGATGATATACATTCTTGTGCGTCATTTTAGTTTCATACTCAGTGAGAGGGTACACACACTTTACAGGACAAAAAAATTAAACCATGACTAATCAGTAAATTATGCATTATAGTGATTAAAACAAGACAAGAACCAGAGAAAATACACATGCTCAAGCCCGATGTATATACTACACTGGAAAGTCTTCAGTGACATGAGAAAGAATTTGTGATTTTCCCCGCAATTACAAGTGAGCAGAGGATTTGTCAGACATTCATTTTGTAGCTCCTACTGTCCTCTCTATGCCTCCTTCCTCTTGATGATCAGAGGCCCAACATTGTCTCCAGTTTCCTCATTGTGCTTTGTGTGAGAGCCATCACACAGCGGGAACTGCAAAAAGAAAGAATAAACACATCTGAAGTATAGAGTCAGAATTAAGAACCTAGGTTGAAAGTTGATTAGAACATCTTCTCATTAAATCCACTGTGACCACAGACTGCAATTTCTGTTCTGCCATCTTGGGTCTCCCAGAGTTTGGCTGAACACTGGTTTTCTCCATGTGAGAGCAGACTGGACAAGAGGCTTGTTATAAAAAAGCAGCAACTCAATTCCACTCTATTTGGTGTTCCCACATCAGGCCAGCATGAGGAAAATGCAGCCTGAACTGACTTTCAGCCATAACCTACCTGGAGTATATCTTGCTCTCAACTTTGCCCTACACTCTGTTTGCCCAGGCAACAGCCAGAGTTGAGTGCAATTACAGAAGATAAGTGGGGCGAGGAAGAGAAACAGGAGATCTTTAGCAGAATTTTTTTCCTGTTTTTCTACAGATGAGAAAGGGCAGTTTCCATACCTCATCCCTTATTTAAGGGACACCTACCTATTAGTCCTTACTTCAGACAGCTAGAGTGGCAAGCTGCCTTTGCCTCCTCTCAACACAGCTACCACATCAACACAAAGGTCCCTTTATTCAAGCTGCCTTCCACATAAGGGTTTTGACCTGCTAATGGAAACACACTGCACTTCCAACTGACACTGCTATTCATCAAAGGTCTGACCAGAGCAAGCTCCACCAGGACTCCTTTACCCATCTGTAACTGCCCCAATCCCAAGAACCAGTGACAACCACTCAGCTCCCAGGCAGTTCTTTTCACGTGCAAGAGCCGAAAGATGTTCTGTGAAGCAACAAGAGTGAGACTAGAGCCCATCACTTCTCAAGGATGTATTTTCAGGGCTGTGCCTCCTCTGCAGAGGAAACTCTGGAGATGATCACAGAAATCACACCAGTACTTTGCATTCAGTTACTATTTTGTTCGCTTAGAAGTAATGGGAATCAAAAGTGGGGTCTTTGCAACAGCAGTATTTCCTTGCAGTACAGTCACAGTCTTTGACACTTCACTGATCCCAGTGTTCATGTCTCGGTCACAGCCCTTGAAAAAAAAGTAACACCCCACCACCCATGCTTAGTTAGAATAAAAGATTTTGAAGTATCACACAAAAACTATATAATGAAGACAATATACTTGGAAAAAAAAAAATAAATTCCCAGAGCTCTAAAACTAAAACCACATGCTCTGTAGGGTAGTGTTGGGCTGGTTTTTGTTTTGTTGTTTGTTTTGGTTTTTCCACTGTTACAAAACATCAAAACCCACACTATAAATGGCAGGTGATGTTTCCAAATAAAGAAACCCTGAATTTGGAGAATACTCATGTAACTGATTCATGCAGGAACGTTAACATCACATCTGTAACTCAGTAAGTAGGTACTGACAGACACTTGGAAAAAATCTGAGCAAACAAGACTTTTTCACGGGACACTGACCAGCTTCCAATCCAAATGTTCCTGGGCCAGTTGTTTTTCCCATGCAACACCACAGTCTGCTGGTCTTCACAGAAACATGAGACGTTACTATCTCACAAGCCCAAGCTCCAGCAACATCATCACTTCCACTTTGCAATTGACAAAAATATTGGGACTCACAGGCATCAGGTAGTATCAAGACATCTTTAACAGCCACCAACACTGATTGCTCCAAATTCATCCCCAGGGTCAGCTGGTGTCAGAAGCACTGGCTCCCAGAGGCTGGGACACCAGGCTTGAGCTTCTCAGAGAAAAACCCAACGCTCTTCCAGAACACCCACTTATTCACCTTGAAGACCAGATACTGAACAGATGGATCCTGGGCCTGACACATGTTCCCCTTGATTAAGATAAAGCAGGATAGCAATAGCAGCCAAAAATCAAACTCCAAGGTTGCTGGGCAGTGCTCTGGACAGCTCAGCTTATTTCCCTCAACACTGAACAGGTTTAGATTCTCTACCACTATTTCTTTGGATGTTCAGCAGTATTCCTCAACCTGCAGCCCGGGGACTAACACTTCTCTGGAAGACACAGAGGTTGCAAAGGAAAGCAAATTAATTTATTCTGCCTCAGTCCACACACTTAAAAAAGCAGAAGAAAAACAAATGTTCTAACTTCAGACTGATTGCATTTCAGTTTTAAGGCAAAGCACTTGCCTCTGAACAGGTAAAATTGAACACTGAGTTTTTCCACAAAACTTGACAAGCAGTGCTATGAAGTGTCTGTAGAGCACAATACTTAATATACTTTAACAGGTAATAACATCCAAAACCAGAATTATCTGAAGATACCAGATCGTTGGTCAATTTTTTTAAACACATGAACTCCACAAGGACTTTGACCAGCACAAACAAACAAACAGAAGCCTCTGAAGTATACTATTTCAGAAAAAAATAACCCAACTGATAATAATCTTGCTCCTCTTTTATGAGTTACTCCAAAACACCCTGGCATAGTCCAACTGTTTTGTTCCCCCATACAGGAGGAACACCATGCGAAAACTGCTGTACTGCACGCACACCATCAGCACACACAGAAGCATCCCATGGTTTGTAATGCTACTGGTTCTAGGAACAGCCTCATTCCACAGGTGAGGCTGAATCTGATGAGAAGCACTCGGCAACACAAGAGGACATTTTTCCTAATCTGGATATGGAATAGAGCTCCCCATATGCCACTTATTTAACAAAAACACAGTAGGTGTTTAGTGTTTATTTATTGTCATTCCCTGCATTGGAAGGCACGCGCATTCTACCATTCTGACATCATATAAACACTATCTTACAAGTTTTATCAGGATCTTAGTTTGAGAACTGCAAGAAACAGATAATGCTGGCTAACTACTTCCAAAGATGACAAGCATGTGAGAAAGATGAAGAATATCTGTGTATTTTATTACTGCTTGGCAATAACTGAACATGAGAAGCAGCACGCGCACCATCTTAAAGATTGTGCTACCCATCAAACAAGGTCAACTGATCAGGGCCACAAGGGAGCAAAAGTGGAAACTGAAGTCTTTCAGGCAGAACATGCTGATTAAAATATTAATTGTTAAGCATCAGTAAATGAAAATAAACACCTTCAAAATTTTCCATTGACCTCCTTAATGCCTTTAAAAGATGTTTCAGATCAGAGTTCTAAAAACAGACTTATAATAAGGCAGCATCATCTACTTCCTTTCAGTGTGTGATTACAGAACCCTAACTCAGTAGGACAGTACGTTCCTAAACTGACAACATCCCTTCAATATGCCAAAATATACTTCATGAGATTTCTCTTTCACACACACATGAAAATAATATCAAACAATATCTGGAATATTGGCAGAGGCTGCAATGCTACCACTAAAACCAGACACTATCTTCCATTTCTGTTTAGACGCAGAGTAAGAAGCAGATAGTACAAACACCAAGGCTCAAGTTAGGATTTTTCTATGATTTTTTTTTCCAGAAGCATTGAAGGAGGTGCCTAGGCTATTTCAACCTGAGGTAAACCCAAATTCAGGTATTAAAGTGCAGACACTTGGAGCTGCCTTTCTCCTCTCCCTTTTGCTGAAGCTGTAGCCATCATGGCATCTTCCACTGCTGGGTTTTGGCTGTCGGTTGAGACTTCGTAGTACAAAGATTTAGCAGCAGTGCTGCTGTTATCTACACGCATGATACCTGGATGCTGTACAGCCATTGTCACTGCATGTAAGTGTACACACTTCCCTGTTCTATAATCATACGACATGTATCTTAGTCCACGGAACACACCGTGGCCATAAGGGGTGCAATTTTGTTTTTCAGTTCACACTCCAGACAGAGGAAAGACAGGCCAATCTCCACAGGACTAGTTCAGAATCACAAAGATGACTCCACAACCTTTCTGGGCAGCCCGGGCCAGGCTCTGGCACCCTCACAAGAAAAAAGTTTTTCCTCATGTTCAGATGGAACTTGCTGGGTTCCTGTTTGTGCCTGCTGCCCCTTGGCCTGTTCCTGGGCACCACTGAAAAGTATCTGGTCCCATCCTCTTGACACCCACCCTTTAGATATTGATCAGCATTGATCAGATCTCCTCTCAGTCTTCTCCACACTAAACATTTCCAGGGCTCACAGCCTTTCCTCATAAGAGATGTTTCAGACCTACATAGTTTTATGGGTTAAAATACTGCTACATCTTTCTGCAGAATTATTCAGGTGAAAAGAAGTTAGTTCGCTCTAAATAAAGTAGTTTTAAAATAGTATTGTTGAAAGATGCATGCACATGAATGAAAACAAACCATTTCTTCTTCTCTTACCTTCTTAGATCTCCAACAACGACAGTACACAGCCTTGTCTCCCAGATCTTCCATATCAAATGCATGGACTACCTTGGGGTTATCCTTCTGGATATGGGGATTCACCATTGCTTTGCAGCATTTGTCTTTAGAGAGAAATTTTTTGTAAGCTAGATACCCAACAGCAGCTGCTCCAGCGGCTAAGGAGACTGCAGCAATCCATTCACCTACAGTAAAAGAGGGAAAAAAAAAAAAAAAAAACAACGAAAGACTGTCAGGTTTTGACCACGTCATTCTATTTAAACCACTCAGTAGTCTTCATGGTTGAGGCAATACCTTTACATTCCAACAGACCTTTTCATTCTGTAGTAACACAGTACACTGTCTTTTGACACTCACCTAGTTAATCCACTCCTTTCCACTGCTCAGAGACCTCCTGTATCCCAGTCCCTTCTACACAAGGGTGAGGATGAACCTGGCAGAGTGTTGGTGGTTGGTTTTTTTTAAACTCTTATTTGGAAATCTCTGATCTCAACATCAATATGAGATCTTTTCCAAGTTCAGAATAATAAACCAGCTATAAGTACAAAAGCAACAAAAAGTATTGTTTGTTTCAGCTGCAAGAAAAATCACTAAAGAACAACACTTGGCATCAACAACTCAAACAGGACCCATCCAAGGTATGGGCACTGAGTAGCTTTTAGTATAATGCAATGTGAAATTAAAAAAAATGTTAAGAGGTGCTTGGCAATGGGAAAATTATTTAATACACTACCACCAGTAACAAAAGCCAGTTTAGATTAAATCCCTACTGTGGTGTACAGGGAAGAACAAGTATCCAAAAAGACTGAATTTAAGAATAATAGCAGGAGTTTATTTTAACTGGATTAGGTCCTGTCTCTCTGAAAGAGAAAGTTTTCATTTAAAAGAAACAAAAGTTTAAAAATCCTTTCACCCACCTCTCATCCTCACTTTTCCTCCCTCTAGCTATCTCTAAAATTTTTACACAGTCTCACTCATTTAGTATAATTTCCTTTGCTGCAAGGACTTTTCCTGCCTTTTTGTGGCTCTATTGTTTTCTCTGTCCCTCAGGAAAATATGCTGGACTTGGGCCCAAAGGTTCCAGTTGTGGCAACAGCTTCAGCTACTTCTCTAAAAGCAGCAGGTGGCTGCTCTTTCTTTGCTGTTTATCCACCACTTCTACTCGCAAGCGTATTTGTAACACGTACCTACAGAGTCAGACCAACTCTGTAGACAAAGAAATAGGGATTGAAGTTTTAGCACATTTACATAACTTAAGAGAAATAGAGAGCCTCCAGTTGGGAATTATTATCTTGCCCTTCCACGTCTGCATGAGATTTGAAAGATGCCAAGCCAGACAGTGGCATCTTTAGAGCAGAAGACATTACCACATTAAAGGCTAAGAATAATAATAAAGCCTTTGTTAGTTCTTGCTACTTTCTAAGGCCAACTGACTTGTACCACCACTGTGAGCTTGCACTAAAGGGATCCAGAAGGTTTTCTGTTGTCTACCACAGCCTTTTCTAAAACCCATAGCAAGCTCATTCCTCAGCTAAAAACCCCCACTGTATTAGCTCATATGCATCATGTTGTTCCACAAGGGTCTGGATGTAGCAATATGTAGAATCAGACAAATATTTGTATGGCATCTGCAGCTCTGTAAGATCAGGAAAGGCGAGTGCTCCTTCAGAGTCGGAGTTCATTTTCTTAGTAAATGAAGCAGAAGAGACCAACATACGCTGAGACCTACCCTGCAAATCACAGAATCACAGAGCAGTGGGGGTTGGAATGGACCTCTGGAGATCACCTTGTCCAACCCCCCCGCTCTTGCGGGGTCACCCAGAGCAGGGAGCCCAGCATTGCAATGTGCAGGTGGGTTTGGAATCTCTCCAGAGGAGGAGACTCCACAGCCTCTCTGGGCAGCCTGGCCAGGCTCTGGCACCCTCACAAGGAAGAACTTTTTCCTCCTGTTCAGATGGAACCTCTTCCAGTTTGTGCCTGTTGCCCCTTTTCCTGTTGCTGGCCATCACTGACAAGAGCATGGCCTCATGCTCCAGACCCTTTTAGATACTGATCAGAGAGTGACAAACCCTCCCTGTAACAAGAGTGATATTAAGATAGAGAAAACCATCTCTTATCATTCCTTTAAGGAAACAAGGGAGAAAGGGTAACTTTAAAGGGTGGTTCAGTTATAGGAGTCACCCTTGGTCTTCATTAAGGTGCTGCTGTACCTTAAAGAGGCTGATGTTCTACTGCATCTATCCTAAAGTCCGGGTCAACTGGCATACCAGCAGAGGAAAAAGATTATGATGATAAAAATACTTCTGTGGCTTGCAGCATGAGCAGGAAAGTCTGTATTAAAAATCAGAAGCTTTGCAGCATGTTCAGAAGAGCTGTTCTACAAATCTGCAGCTAACCCAGATCCCTGTGACCATCCCTCAGGCCACCTACCACATAACCACACACAAGCACATCCGGCTCAACAAGCAGAGATTGTTAAAGTAATGTCATTTGTATTTCAGTGACTCTCTACTTCTCACAAGTCAGATTATCTGTTACACACATGAGCAGAATGTATAGATACAAACAGCTTAATATCATTTTTTTTCTTATATTAGACCATAGTGTCTTTTTTACTGTATGACCTTTTTTCCCCCATCACTTCTCTGGAGTTGTATCAGGGTGAAAAATGGTATCAACCAATAATACAAAATTGCAAACATTTAAAGCAGTTGATGCTTTAAATTTCAGTGATGCTTTAATAAACATCATGCAAATTTATGAAAGCTATTTGAATTTAACAAATAGACTCTTTCTCTCTCATGCTGATGCACTGCAAGGTTTCAGAGGCAGTAAGTTTTGCTGTCAACTGTTTCACAAACAGCTTTGAAAGAACTGGAATGCCCATTTCACCTTCCAAACTAAGTTAACCTAAAACTACACCTGGAAGGAAAATTCTTTTCAGAAGTTTTAAAACACTTTAAACTCTGTTTCAAGAAGCCTCTGGTGCCAATTCAACAGTTCACTGCCAAACTCTGAAGGTCATGCATGCATTATTCGAACAGGCATCTATTAATAGAGTGACATTAATGTGGAATGTCAATGTTTTTTAGTTTTCAAAGTAAAAACACCAAGAGCAACTTTTGAATTGATTGTTAAATCCCAATCCTGGTATAATACCAAAACACAACTTTGCAAGTCACTACAGGACTCTTTGTAAAACGGCAGAAAAATTGTTTCTATGTCATAAGCACTGAACAATGCAAAAGGTTTGGATAAAACTCCAGAAAAAATTAACATGCAAGAGAGAAAAGAGAAGAGAAGATGGAAGGAAGGAAACAGAAGCCCAAAGAATGTAATCCCAAGAGAACATGCAGTGCACAGAATTAAACAACAAAAACCGAAACAGACCAACAACCAACCAACCAAAACCACAACAACCAAAAAACCCCACAAACAAACAAAAAAAACAACCCAGAAGATGAGAACAAAAACAAGCCGATGGTAAAATTCTTTGGACATATTCTCATGAACAAAAGATTTGGATCACAAAGTTTCTCCTCTCTTTTCTCTCTAAACAGTTAGAATATTACACTGGATGTTTCCAGATCTAAGCTACAAAGGAACTTTTAGGCTCTACCAGAGAGCTCAGACAGATTTTATCTGCAGGAAGAACATGCATTTACCATCTGCATTGACAAGTGCATGAAGAAACCGAGATGGTCTTGGCTCCACCAGGAGTACATGATCTTCGTTATGACAAATATCAGTTTACCTTCCAGGAACTGCTACAACATGGGCGATAGCCACACCCCTACAAAGTTAGTCCGAGGCAGTCCTAAGAAGCAATTTGGAAGTTACCTCTGCTGCTTTAAAAACGTTCATGTTATTTCCAAGTCAGCTACAGAGAGTATTAACTCCAGATGTCGAAACCTGTATTTTTTTTTTTCCTTCAGAAGTGCTTATAACTCTCAAGTGTTGTTCTTCTTTTGTTGGCCCTTAAGCTGCAAAAGATAAGTCACCAAGACTAGATCTGTGGCCAGTGTGGAGTCACACCTACAAACCACCGCATTACTCACCACAAAAAGCACTAGTTTCACTATTTATCACCTTCCAAAGGGTAACCTTTTGGCATGGGTACACACCAATACACACAGAAGCAATTAACTCTCCAATTACTACCAGAAATTAAATCCCACCAAAAAAATGGTAAGCTTCTAGTGTTGAGTTTTCTGTAGGACATAAGGCATTAACATGATTTCCAAAATTCATCAGCTTGAGACGTGCGCAGGCTGAAAAAGGAGCAGTGACCTGCCAGTCACCGAGTGCTGACCAAGTTTAATCTTGACATAAATCATATTGACTGCATGCTACTGCTGCTGCCTCCTAAACAAAGCGTACTGCAGACTGTTCTGAGCAGCTGTTCATCTGCTTTCCTGGGATAAGGAAGATATTTTCTGTCCGATTAGGAGCACATTCCTCTCCCTCCCTCCCTCCCAAACTTAAGTTTTCCTAACTAACTCTTGCAAGCTTATAAAAGACAGGAAACTGCCCTTGAGAATGCAAGCTGGCTGCAAGCTATTACCAAGCCACCCTCAGGGCTTTGGTGATTTATTTCCAGATGCTCCACCTTCTCCCCCTGTAACCTCACGAATCCCTCCACTACCCAGGCCTCTGATGCTCTCCCACCATCAACTGGTCCGCCTGTGACGCCACAATCCCCTACAGAATCCACAG
>JAAGNO010013384.1:7920-25819 GCA_033439905.1 Ceryle rudis | reverse complement strand
GCAAGGCAGGAAAAACCACATGGGATATCTGCAGTCACTCCTGTCTGACCAGCACATACCCCTCACATCCCGTTTGCCCCCCCACCCCATGTCCCCCCTCCCGGCAGTGTCCGTCCGTGTCGTCCCGTCCCCCCCCCGGCCGGGGCCCTCCCCCCCCCCCCATAGCTCCACCCACCAGCAAAATCTTGCCACACAAACCCAGTAAGAGGTATTTAAACATGAATAAGACATATTAAAACTAGCGTGATTTCCTCTGGTAATGTCTCAGCATGTATGGCTTTTAAAAACCTATCATGACTTTAATCACTGTTTTGCAAAAAGGCTGCTCATGTTCAGTAACGACATTTCTGTCTTGAAACTTCCTGTGGTATTTTTAGCTTTTTCTAGTGTTTGCACTGTGAAATAGCAGTATTCAAAAGTGTTTGAGAAGCATAACTTGACTCTGCTAAGAACTGAAGCTAATTGTCAGATAGTTGAAATTGCTAAGAAGTAAAACTGTTAACAGTAGTGTCCTCACTACTTACATTCTACATATCTGTATTCCCCTGACAATGTCAGATGCACCCGGAATCTCTCTGCCTAACAGCTGAGGGCTGTTCAGTGACAGTGCAAAGCAAAACCAGCTCCTGCTCCTGCCTCCAGCTTGTTTGCCATTGCTTGTGGAGAGTTGTGTGGCAGGACCCCAGAAGCCGTTATGTTTTGATGCTGAAGAGTCAGAAAAAGTTTTACTGTAGTGCCCTGTGAGTCCCATTGGATCAATGATACACAGACTTAAAATTTTGGTTCTGTTCCACGTAAGTCTCAGAATTTTCTCCTTGTTTAACGGGAATGTTTGTGTTTCTCAACCCAGTATTCCCTGCGTCATCACTGCCCCACAGTTGAGCATGCTTTTGAGGAAAGACCGGCTGTTTCAGGGAAGAATGCACGTGTCACTTTAGCACTTGTCAGTTAGTGAGACCATTAATAGTGTCTTCACTTGGAAGAAAGGCAACTTTATGTGCAACACATCAGCAACAAATTTATTAAAACCTTGCAGGTTTGGTTCATTTACTGCACCAAGAGACGGCTTGGTTCTTCAGTGCCTTTCCTTCAAGCACCACTTTGTGGGACAGCACTGTCCTATCACCCAGCTGTGCTTGCAAATGAGACGTGGCCTCATTGCACAGCACCCTTGAGACCAGGAGCGTGATGAACACTAGATGGACCCAGATCCCTCTGAAGGCTATGGGAGTTGCTTGTCCATTGTTTCTTTGCTGGAAGCTGTTGACAGGATCAGATGTACATGGAGCTGGCTTTCAACTGTTTGTCCCAGGCCATATGCTTAATCCTTCCAGCAGTATTTATAAAGATAACTAGTTCGTTCCTGGCGTCTGTTCAGTTTAAACCCATTCTGAGAAGGGCTGTGGTGTGTTTGCCAGAACCTCTCTGTGAGCGCTTGGAGAGTTGCCTGCTTGTGCTGGTGACAAAAATGTTGTCTTTCTCCCTCCTTTGTCCTTGTTATCCCCGCAGTACCAGTGCAGGAGGGACCAGGGGCTGGATTTTACCTCAGTGTTGCTTTGCCAGTGGAGCCCTGTGTATGTGGTCTATGTGTGAGGCGGCTCCACAGCAAAAGCAGCAAGTACAGGTCCAGTGTCAGATCCTAAAGTGAGCCTGCAGATCTCGTTGGTGGTTAGAAAAACTCTGATGGGGAAATCTCTGGGAGATATACACTGGCCGTAGTGTCTCTTCTCCCCGTAGTTAGTGTCTGCATAGGGATAGTTTACTTCCTACTGCCTTCCCTTCCAGAGAAGCTTTTTTGAAAGGCAGGTCTGTGATTCTAAAAGTTGAGGATAAAAGGAACAGAGTTGCTGAATAACTTGAGCTTATACAAAAAAATGTATGTAGCAATGCAGGCTGACTTGTTTCAGTGAACATCAACATTTATTGTCCCTTGAACTAGATATTGACACAGACAAAGCAGTATCAATATTTATCTCTCAGGTTAATACCTTTTTATATTCACCTCAACAAACATCAATATGTGCTTATTATAACGTTTGTCCTTCAGCAGAAGAACCTTGCATGTGGTTGAGAGGGAAAAGAGGTTTCTATTGGTATCTCTTCCCATTTTAAACCTCATCAGATGCTTTATCCTGTGCACGGAGCACACTGCTGCTCTCATTCAAGCAACCCCCTCACTGATGGTTGTGACACTGAATACAGGATTGAATGATTGATTTTTGGGAAATGTGAAGTTAACTGTCACTGGTAGAAGGGTTGGCAAAACCCACCACTTCTGTTTGATAAGACTAGTTGCTTGGCGGTGCTGCCTGTAGTAACTCTGTAACCAAGAGCGAGCTTCTTAACACAGAAATGAGGCGTAGCACAGAGCGCAGGGCACAAACTGACGAGACACTGATTCTGAGACCCAGCTGTGAATCGCTGCCTACAAAATGATGCTGTTAATGTTGCACGGGGGACACCTGCAGATCGTTGTGGACCCTTGTGGTAGGCTTATCTCACTCCTGCGTTACATGTGGCACCCTGCGTCTGCGTGCCAGCTGGAACTCTATTTGTGGGCACTCTAATAGCATAGAGAACACAGTGGCCTATTTGGGCTGCCTGCATTTGTTCCCAGAAGCAAGTGTGTGGTAACAAGAAAGTGGCCACTTCAATGTGTTTGAAGGATTATCCTTCTGATTGGCCACATTACCATTTAATCCTAATTCTAGATCTTAGAGAAGATGACAGATTTCCTAGCTAGACAACTAGGGCAGGCTGCACCAAAAAGACACACAAAAAGCCATGCCAGCACTGGATGTCACAGCACTTCTTTGGGATCCACAAAGACCTTTTAGCACACGATTTATGCTCTAGGGACCCATTTATGTGGAGATACCAGTGCTCAAGTTAGGTAGCAACATCGTAAATTCCGAAGGAGCACTGTGGAAATGACACTGTTCCTCTCCAGAGCTTGCTTTTAAACCCTGACCTTAAACACAAGGGGTAGGCAATAACCAGACTAGGAGCAGCTAGTAAAAGGTCTTGCTCACTCTCATGTGTGTCTCTCTCCCCCTCTCCCACTCCCTGTGCACCCTTCTGCTCAGCAGCAGGTAGCTGTTGCTGGTCAGAGGCAGAGAGGGGTTTGACTCATGTGCTTATCTGGATAGTGGCCGAACACCAGATGACAGTCACCAGAAGCTGTTAAAAGCTGAAAGTTTGGATCTGAAATTCTACCCAGCTGATGGTAGAACAGAGAAACTTCTCCACACTCTTACCTGCCAGAAGCAGGACTGGTAGGAAATCCTTGAGGCTGGAGAACAGAGAAGACAGGCCTTCCTTGAGGTGCTCATCTTCCTCAGATTAACACCGCTGAGGAAGCGCGGTCTGCATCGCTCCTGCTGCCGGCAGCATTGCCAGGCAGTGCCAACAGCCACGCGGAGTCATTCTGGATGGTTTCTGTGCTGCATTTAGAAGTCAGACTCGCAGCAATGAAAGTAACAGCTGTTTGTAAACTGACATTTAAATGACAATTGTCAGTAGACAATAAGCATATGGTAGCTGACTTCTCGCATGCAGACAACTGCAGCAGCAGAGGCACGGAGCAGCTGCAGATGCTGGAAGAGAGAGCACTGCATTGATCTGCAGTTGGGAAGGTCATCTCAGTGACTGAAGGCTGTGTTTTGTGGCTTGACTTTTTTCTTAAAAGTTGGCAAGACAAGAATCTAATGATTTATGGCCCTATTTCTAATGAAAAGCAAGTTTTTTGAGTCCTGGTTAAAATAATAAGCATATGATAAATACATGACCAAACCCCACCTCCTGAAAGTAACAGTCTTAATTAGTGCTGGAGTCTTCACTTTTTTTCCTTCCCCCAAATTAGTAGTGATTGATATAATAACCATCAAGAACCCGATTAGTGAAAAGGTCTATTTGCTTCTGATGTCAAACTTGTTTGCAGCAGAATCAAATAGGGACCGAGCGCTTTCCTCGTGATTAACATTGCTCTGTAATGGTAAACTTAATAATGAGGGATGGACTCGGTATTTTCCTCTTTTGGGAGCCAGTACCTCTGATGCATGGTTGAGAAGGTTTGTGACTGAAGCATAGAGCAGTAATGTCACATTGTACCTTTGAGTATAGTCAGGCCAAGCATGCGAATGTAAAATGAGAGCTAAAAAAAAAAAGTCTCCCCCGAACCAACTGCATCGCTGCCTGCACTTGACTCATAACTCAGTAACCATATGTTTATATTCCACTGACAATTGCCATTTAAATGTCAGCTTACAAGCAGATGTTGAGAACTCGCCTTTGTGCCATTAATTAAATCACAGAAAAGCAAAGTTTGAGGTTTATTGCTGCTTAGACTAACTCTGATGAGAGCAGCAGCAGGGTCCGGCAGACCTCAACGCACCAGGGCAGGCAGGGTTAAGTGGCACAGGCAAAAGGAGCCTTTACAAGAGGTCACCGTGACAGTCTCACTTAATGGGCTCTGGCAGCAACATAAAGCATGTTGTTGGCATTTCCTAGTGACAATTATAATTTTGTAGCTAATTCCAAGTTTTGTGGGATGGCTGGCAGTGGCCAGAATAGACTATGAAAGGAGATGGATTTAAGTGTTCAGGTGCAAAAAAACCAAACCAAAACAAAACAAGATAAAAATCTATTCAGCAGCAGAAGAAGAAAAATCTGGAAGGGTGGAGAAGGAAGCCCTCTCTACTCTATCAGACACTTGCATGTATTTAAAATCCTTCCCAATAAAGTTCATAATGAATTTAATTCAGTCCCCTATGGCCCAGAGGAATGTTCTGAGTAATAAAAAAGTATTGCTGAGGGAGAGATGACTGCCAAACTCCTAGCCTGTGCCAGCCATGCATATTTATATTATTGGCACTTAAACACTAGGTTTATTCTACTACTTAAATGATCCTTTGTCACATAGTAAGAATGAATGCTGCAGGATCCACTTTTGGGAAGTTACAATAACAATTCCCAAATTTAAGTCATTGTTAAATTTGTACACTTGATTTAGAAAGAGGTTTGGGGTAGGGGAGGGCTTCAGATTAAAATAGTAGCTGAATGTGGTAATCCCTGTTTTGTGTAAACTATTTTGTGCCTGGTTTATGGCTTTGCTTTTTGACATGGTTTTAGTCAAGGAACTTTTTTTTTTTTGTTACCTTGAAATATCCCCATCAATGTTAAATGAATTGTAAGCTCAAATACCTCCTTAAGGGTTGAAATGTATTCACTTACACATAGTCTACTAGATGACACAAGGGCTCCTGGCTTCTCTTAGCATGGTTTAATGCACTTTTGATGATTAAACTGAGTTATTCAAATGTGTGTTGGAAATTTCAAACACCAGTGATGGAGGTTGCTGGACCACGGCATTGCTTTGTTTATAAACATAATTATTCCATGGAAGATAAATCTCTGCTCTCATCTAGTGTGTCACTTCAGTGCAGTAGTCAGGAAAATGGAAAAAAAATGGAGCTACTGAATTTTTTTTCACTTTAGTAAGAAGAAGTGGAAGTTGGATGCGAGATGAAGTGTGGAGTTTAATTCTTAGCAGGCAGCAAGCTCAAGGCATCGGTACTGGTGTAAGATGCAGTCTGGTTTACATTCAAGCTGATACAATGATGTTTAAGCATCTTCTTGCACATTACAGTACAGCACAAACTTCTGCAGCCTGTGTACAAGTTCAAATTGCTGGCAGCAATAATTCAGTCAAAATATTTAATGTGCTAAGGTCTGAACATAAAGCTTTTCTTCTGGTGCACTTCAGTTTACTTCATACCTCCATGTAAAGTGTGAACAGTTGGAAAAAAACATTGTGAATTTGTCAGCATGTTTATTTATATTGTGCATCTCCTTTGAAGCAACATGCATTTTTTTTTTTCAAGTGTAAAAATGAACAATTACTCATCCCTGGAAAACAACAAAGTTTTCTGAACATCTCCCACCTCCCCACAAGACTAACCTCACCGCACTGCGCAAGGGCACAAGCAGCTCACCTTTCACTTGCTACACGCACAACGAAATACGAACAAAATGAACAAAAGTGGCTGAAGAGCATAAGGGGATGCTCTTAAGCATGTGGCAGTTTGGACTAAAACTCAGTGGCAGAGAATTCAGATACAAGCAAAAAACCCCCAAAAAAGCAGACATCTCAGAGCACTGCATTTGGGTTTTAAAACTGAATGCACGCATTGCTGCTCACAGTTTCCCACAGCAGCATTCATCATTTAGGAAACTATTAATCAGCATGATGAAGTATCCTGTTTCTAACTAAGAACAAAAAAATTACACTATGGAGCTTATTTTCTTTTCCCTTGAGAGAGATCATCTGGTAAAATTTGAGAAGAATTCTGCAGCCCTGGGTTTGTGGGACTTGTGTTTAAGTTGCACAGGAGAAAAAGCCGCAACAAGCAGAAACATCCTTTTCCTGCCCTTTGATAAGGCCCGTCACAAGTCATTGCTCAGGGCTCCTATTTTCTGTTGGTCTGTGCCAGGACCACTACCCCTGTATTTGTTATGCTGACAGCGGGGAAAAAAAGCACCGAAGGGTAGAAAATTTGCAGGACTGATACAAAATTCAGATCAGCTTTTGACAACAGGTACCAAAAAATGAGGCAACGCAGCAGGGGAAGAGTGGGGCAGCCAAGCCAAGGGGCGTGGGATTGCACGAGAATGGGAATGAGAATAAGGAGACTGTGCCTGAGGAGAGTTGGGGTGGTTAAAGAACAGAAAATGGCAAAGGTTAAAGGCAGTTGTCACTTGCCTACTAAGAACAGCCTTCCAGGGCTCTACATCTAGTGCTTAAGGTATGGTACTTCCTCATCCTACCAAAATTACTGTGACATTAAGTGATTACAGAAGCAAATGATCAAAAAGACAGTTTTTATTTGGTAGCTCAATCAGAGAGATTGTGAATTTGTTAAAGTAATTAGAGCCTGCATTAACAAAATTAACTTCTTAACAACAAGCTGACATTTTGTACCTTTTCTTTGCTTGGGAGTGGTGGAGAGAACTGGGACATACCTTGTTCAAGCCCTGGCTGTTCCAAAGACTCTTGTCTTTCCTGCCCCCTGCTTCCCCATTACATTAATGTCTTTCTCCAGTGAAGTATAATTTTCCTGGCTTAAACCCCCCCCCCCAAACAGTGTGCACTCTCTCAGAGCTGCGTTCCTACACCGGTCTGTTTGATGGGGGCAATCTGACAGTCTAGACAGGTAAGAATTAAAAAGCTTCTGTGCTTCTATTGCAAGGGAGGACAGACCTTGAAGGAGATTAAACAGAGTAACACAAGTCCACTGGAAGTGAAAACTGCACCACCAGGATACTCTCTGCTGGTTTGTGCCTCAGCAGCCAACCTGCAACCTCTGCTCCCTCTAAGTGTTCATATAAGGCACGTTTCCTGCAAAGAGAAAAACAAAGTGGAAACAGTGAACTGGTGGCTGTGCTGTGTTCCAGAGGCAATGCTCACGGCGGGGAGCACTGAGAGGAATTATTTTGGGTGCCTGATACTTCACACGAGGTGTCAGGATTTCCAGTGCTTACATGCACCAGAAGCGGCGAGGATTTGAGTGTCCATCCCGGGCTCCGTCTCCGGCCCAGGAACGGAGCCGGCTCCAGTCCACCCCTGCGCTTCTGCAGGGCTGCTGTTCCACAGACGGCGTCAGCCCTGCAACCCGAGTGAACGCCGGTCCACAGAGGCAGAATTTTCAGACTTCCAACACTTAAGTCACCCCTTTTTAATGCCATTAGTGATGCAGTAACATGTATTTATATTTACATATAAATACAAAATGGTCAGATACCACATTTTTAAGCATAATTTACAATCTGAAACTGCTTACACTTTCATGACTAGGCTTGGGTTTTGCTCATTTACATTCATAATTTAATTCCACTGGAATTTGATTTTTAAGAAAGCCCAACATATGTTAATTACCATAAAAAGATCCATACATATTTTACTTAAAAATATCTTCTTTAAGAGGAAGTTTACCAAAAATAACATGAAATATATTATTATGCATACATTTTTTTTTTTTGTAAAGTACAAACAAGAATCTGATTTCTTCTGGGTATTGCCTGATCTAATATGGCTATAGGTTCTATTTATTTTGTTTGGTTTTCAAAGTAAAGGGAAAGACAAGAAATCACAGAATCACAAAAATTACAGAATGGTAGGGGTTGGAAGGGACCTCTGGAGATCACCTGCTAAAAGAGGGTCACCCAGAGCAGGTTGCCCAGGAGCACATCCAGGCGGGTTTGGAATCTCTCCAGGAGGAGAGACTCAACCTCTCTGGGCAGCCTGTTCCAGGGCTCTGTCAGTCTCAGAGGAAGGACGTTTTACCTTATATTTAGGTGGAACTTCCCGTATTCCAGTTTGTGTCCGTTGCCCCTTGTCCTATCACTGGGCACCACTGAAAACAGTCTGGCCCCATCCTCCACACCTGCCCTTCAGATACGGATAAGCATTAATAGGATCCCCTCTCAGTATTTTCCAGGCTGAACAGCCCCAGGGCTCTCAGCCTTTCCTCATGAGAGAGATGCTCCAATCCCCTTATCATCTTCGTAGCCTCCACTGGATGTTAAGAACACAAACCAGAATAAAAACGGATTCTTTCTAAGGATACATATATCAATGAAAGAACACTTTGAAAACTAATAAATGCCAATAGGTACAAAGAAACACTATCCAAGCACTATGCGGTCTTTTGTCAGAGCATGTGCTGCAATGACCTTGTAACAGTTATTAAAAATAACAAACAAAAAAAATGGTACTGGCAGAAAAAGCTGTCAAGCAAAACACTGAAAAATTGGTACTATTTCCTAACAAGTAAGTGCAGAAGTGATAGCAAGTATTTTATGTTTTTACCCTCAAGTATGCACACCTCTTTCTTCCTCTTTCTGTTTGCAGGACTGATTGTTGCGACCCTGGCAATATGCTGGCTGCCAAACCAGGTCAGAAGGATCATGGCTGCTGCTAAACCAAAGCAGGACTGGACTGTCCCCTACTTCAGAGCATACATTACTCTTCTTCCTATCGCCGACATCTTCTTCTACCTCAGCTCGGTGGTGAACCCCCTCCTGTACAACATCTCTTCTCAGCAGTTCCGCAGCGTGTTCCTGCAGGTCCTTCGCTGCCACCTGACAATAGAGCACGCCAACAAGGAGAAGTTTCTCAGAGCCAACCTGAGCTCCAGATCAAGGAGCCATCGGTCTCTACGTCCATTGCTCTTCATGTCGTCGAGGCGCAATTCTTCTACAAGGGGCAATAAAAAAGTTTTCTTGAGCACTTTTCAGAATGAGAGCAAGCCTGACTGCAGTCCACAGAAACCGGGTCTTGAACCACCAGAGCCCAGCCTGGAAGTAGTACCACTAGAGACTAGCTCAGAGCCCGCTTCAGATGCACAGAACGGCCTTTGTGAACATCGAGTATGACTTCATAAGGCAAAGGTAATGATTAGCAATGAACTTAAAAACATGGAAAATAAAATGACTGAGGAGTTGACTGCATCTTAAAAGGAGTAACACAGATGGATTTGTTTCCAGTTATGCAAAAAGAGCAGGAGTTCTGTATCCTGCTGCTGGGATTTTTAAGTGCACTGGAAATTCAATCTGCTAACTGAATTCATTAGTGCCAAAAATATCAGCCCCTCTCTCCCCACAATCACTGAACTTCCCTCACTGTTGACAGGGATTTGGAAACAAACAGAAAATAATTGCAGTGTCTTTGAAGAAAGGAGGAAACAGAACAAACGGTGCCAGGGCAAAAAAAAAAAAAAAAAAGATTGCTTGAAGTTTAGCAATACAAAACCAACAGAGCCAATTTAAGGAGCAGAACAGTGATTATCGCATGTGCCCTTGGCACCACAGCAGAATTCCCCCTCTTCTTCGGCCGGGGTCCATTGCAGAGTGGAGTGTTGCAGCAGCTGATACAAACAGAGTTCACCTTCCCTGGAGAACAAAAGGACTGGTACCCAGCAGAGGCTATCAGACACGCTGCTGAGGATGCGCAGGATTTGCGATACATGATTCCTGTGACACAGAGCAAAGGTTACTTAGTTTGATATGAACATGGTTTTGCTTTACAACACGATTCATGCTTGAAAACTGTTGCAAAACCAGTTTGCGTTTCCGAAGCAGTGCTGGTGATTAAGCCTGACACCTCAGCCGTGACACGGCTAACAGCTCTGCACTGCAGGAGCAGCGCAGTCACTCTCGTTTGGATTTTTCTTTCATTTGATTCTAGCTGGAACCAAAAATATTACGAAGTTGATTTACATAATGTATATGAAAGGTGCATTTTATAACCAGAATTCCTCATCTTTTGGAAAAAGCTGTTTGAATAGCTAGAACTGAAACGCAGTTAGTTTGAGAATGACTTTTGTTTCTGTTGCTGAACATGTCTCAGTTGTTTAAGATATCCAAGTAATTGCAGTTTTCTATGCTGTTAATTTGTCTTCTGAGCATTTTTGTGCCTTTGCCAGAGATAAGTAACCAAGAGTAAAAGGAGAGTGACTATCTGCAAAACTTTCATCCCTACCCCCCCTTTATTTTTTACAGAAAATCTAGAAATACTTTTCCAGGTAATCTCAGTTCTTCTTGTCTTTGAAGCTTAATACCCTCAACAACAAAAATTTCCATTTGCACAGAAGTGGCTTGTCTGAGTTGAAAGTCTTTCCTTTTTAAAAGTAATTTAATTTTAATTAATAATCTAATTAAACTTACAATTTCTCAAATTGTTTTTACCTGAAAAAAAGTACATACTGATGCTCACAGCAGTTACTTTAAAATGGTTTATAACGGCTTTAAAATACATAGCTGCATTTTCCCCTGTCACGGAGGAAAATGGTTGTGGTAGTTTCACCTCTCATTAATATTTTCCTGCGAGTGATACAGTTGAAATTGTGTGTTGAAAAAGATGCACATAACACATAAATAGATAATGGAGGTTTGCTCTTATTGCCTTGTGGGGTTACAGGAAGAGGTAAATATTATTAAGGGCAATAAAATCACTATTCCTTTTGAATATGGGATTCTCAAGTGTTTGGGTTTTTTTTTTTTTTCTTCTGAAGGGCATGGGAACAGGACTCCCTTGGAGAATGGTGCCTCTGCATCCTGCAGCACGGTCCTGAATGTTTCTAAATGACAGCGATTGAGACTGTTTTGGAAGGAGGGAAGCAGTAATGTGACCCATAGGTACTGAATTTACAGAACCTGCAGATGCTTTTCAGTCCCCAGGGACTTCAGAAATAAGAACAACAGCACCTACACAGTCTGGTAGATACCTCTGCAGTAGCAACCGGCACTGCGCTACTAAGCACTGTGAATAACGGCAAACCACTGTGTGTTTGGGTTATCCTCAGAATAAAGGATTTCCTGTCCTTAGAGAATCTTAATTAAAGCAATTCTTTTATACTGTCACAACATTGCTGCCATCCCAACAGTGCAGGGGGTTCCCTGTTTTGTGTTCTCCCTCTGCAAATCTAAACTCTGAAATGCATTTTAAGGCTATCTATCTAGTTAAACTTACAAAGAGAAACCCTCAAGTCAGTGTTAAATCTTCCTCTGTCTCCAGTGAGCTTCAATCCATCAACACAGCAGGTAGAGCCTTTTCTCAAGAAGGAAGAGGAGCTACAGGCTGTTCCAGCTGTAACAGCAAAGGCACATGGATCAAGAGGAACAATCTTTTATTACTATAGTTTGCAAAATGAAGGGAGCTCTGTCTCTATTGACAAACCACTGCTGTCAAGGAGTCCCAACTGTGCTGCCACTCATCGGCTTACAACACTGCAATCTCAGCTGATGTTTCCTACAAACACCTGATGCTTTGTCCATGTTTCTCCTTCAGTCTTCCAAGAGCTGAGGCAGACATGACCCTTCCTATGGCCATGATTAACTTTTTTCCTTCCCCTTCCCTCTTGGGAAAGGAATCTTGTATTCAATGGAACTAGACATGGTAATTCTCCCATCTCTAATCCCTCATCTTCTCATCACATATTCCTTCCCTGCAGCTACAGCCACCCACCAAACTCAGCTGTTTCTCAGTCTTCTGTGAGGCACAGTGAGTCTTGACTTTCCCCTCAAAGACCAAGCCTCTAAAACCACTTGACATTGGCCAACTTCCTACTCTTGTTGTTTTATAGATCACTCTTGTCCTGTCATTTCCTTTTCACGAGATTTCTGCAAAGCCCTGTTTGCAATTTCAACTAGTACATGATTTATTAGCTTAGGCCCCTGAAATAGAATTTCTTTTCACTTTTCCCGCAGACTAGGAGACTAGAATTGTTCAGTGCTGTGAACAATTAGGTAACACCCTCTGAGGCACGGTTTTCACGAGGGAACTCTAGGAGACCTCTCCTGCAAAAAACTGTCACTGCAATTTAACTCCACGTGTTTGCAACAGCCCTGTTCTCCAGAATAAATTCCACAGAATAACCCTGAGCTCCTTTTGATGTCAAAACACAGTGTTCCTGCACAGACTGAAATTTTATGACTCAAAGGTTTCACACAGAAATGGACCGTGTTCAGGCCTAAATGGGATAAACAAATAGTAAAACCCCATTGTAACACTTCTGTGACTCTTCTGTAGATATGTCCTGCAACACGAATCCGCTCCCAAATAATTGCTTATTCCCATTCCCAGCTCTAGTAACCTGAATTGTAACAAGATTCTTTACATAATTAAAAAAGTGAGCACTTTTATCCGGTTTTCAATAGCTATTTGGGTGAAGACATGCCCTTCACACCCAAGTTAATTTTAAGCACTGATAGATTCTTTTGAGCTTGCAAATCAGGTGCTATCATACACTAACCGTGCTTTGTACAAAGCAACAGGTATGAACTAAACTTGATCAGCACAGGAAGGCTGTGTTTTTTCTCTGATTCTGCAGTACCTTATAGCAAGGTACAATGAAAACAGGTATAGAAGTTCGATGGGAAAAAGAGAGAATGTTAGCACTACAGGAGTGACATTTTTTAAACACTTCAGACATGACTTCTTTTTTTACCATGAGTGTGAAATAACAATGACACTTTAAATAGTATGAATTAAAGAAAGTTAGAAAAAAACTCTTAGAGCTTCTTCCTATCATACTGTGATTCCAGTTTTAATTGTGGTAGGAAATAAATTAGTACAACCGACTTCCATGGTTTGATGCCAAGGCCACTACTCTCCTTGCTCCAGCAAACAGGTCAGCGTACCCCAGTTACTGTAGTTCACCCATCGAGTTCAGATGGGACAGCAGCATCCTTTCTGCATTATCTCTAGAGATTTTTCCTCAGAATCCTCTTCTGCAGTGGTTATTATTACACTGTTGAGCCAGTTCTGAAACTATTTCTGAGATCTTCCTAAATCATTTGCCACCAACAGGCTGAACTGCAGATAGTTCTTCAAAGTGGTTATCTGCCTCCTAAGACTCATACCACAGGCATAACTGCTAATTACTGGATATTCTTGCTTGAGCAATCAGCTTGATACATTCATTAACACATCACCTAGGAACATAATTGCAGACCTTTCTGGGAGCTTTTCTTCTACCTCAGATTCTTCTGAGTTGCTGGCTAGGCAAGGAGATTACATGTGTTACACTCTGCTTTTACTGGGATGGGGTCATCTTCCCCAGCTACCTACCCTCAACAGTTTACCCTAGTGCTCAATTAACGTATTTACTAATATACAATGAGTATATTTACCACCCAGTATCTTGATGGATGAGCACCAAATAATTCTTCCTTCTTCACAGATTCAGCAGCCCCCCAAGAGCAGTGTGGGTTATGCATATCTGTAGGTACTATAATGATGTCTTACTATAAAGTACATACTACTGACCTATTGATTTTCCTTCATTTTGACTTCAGGATTGGTGGGGTTGGCTGAGGATATAATTGAAATACAGGTAATTTCAAGCGAGGGGAGTACACAAAGCTAGAAAACTTGTGTTATGAAGCAGTAGTATTCCACACCCTTGCCTTCCACATCTACCTACTAACAAGTACTTTTCTTCCTTTTTTTTTTCCTTTTCAAGGGGAAGAAAAAAAAAAAAAAAAAGCAGCTTTGGGCTTAATAAGCATTGAAAATTTACTCCTAGACTGAGCAACTTGCTCATCATTAGATGTCTCTCTGCCCCCACATGTGATCATAATTTTAGATAGTGTCAAGGCCCAAACTACTATTTCTGCAGGATTTCTGCTTTAATCCATGCAATGAAGTGATGGTGTAAATCTCAAGGCTTTTCCATAGTTCCTGCTTGTAATACTGATTTTCTCACCTAGATCCATTCTATACACATCCCTCTGACAACTGCCAAGCTTGACCTACCCTTAGCTGCAGTCTAGTCCTGTGCATCTGCACCCTGGCACCATTTTGGCCACATACAAAAGCATTCAGTCTTGATACCAACAAACGATTAGTGATACAATTTATTCAAATGCAAAAGTGTAAGTTCTTCAACCTACACTATCTGCAGAGCCTGGTACATGTTCTCTTGAATAACAGTCTAACTTGTTACTAGGACAACCAAAAAAGGTTACATCATACCTACTTCTTACACTGTGTGTATGTAGAAGGCAGCAGAAGATCCAAGTTTTTTCTCTTACTGCTTGAAAAGGGTCTTACTAGGCACCTCCGATTCTTCTGTTATAGCAGGTACAGACAAAAAAAAGCAAGTGTAAGCATGACTCTCCAACTTAACCATAATCATAGCAGTGTGTAACTAGTTTGCACCTGTACTCTCAAGACTGTCCTTCAGTAAAATACAGAGAGTCTCTGAAGCCAAAATAGGCAACTAGGATACCACCTCTGAGATCAGTGACCCAATTGCTAAAAAAACAGTTCCCGTCCCACTCTATGACCCTACCACTCTGAAACTGCCTTCTGCGATGGCACACCTCAGCAGGAAATTGCAGTCCTCCATTTCACCCCAGAACAGTCTACAGCCTCATGGCCACAGAACTCTTAATGGTAACTGACTCCATCAAGTAGGTGATATTGCTTCACCCTGTGCTAACTTTTCCCAGCCAAATGCTAATTCTCATGGGCTATGACTGACATTCCTTATTTTTGAAGAAAGTTTTTGTTACAGTGTTTTGTACATACACGATTTTGTAGGGATGTGTAAAACCACATTTGTCTTCTGCAACCCATTCCACAAATACTGTTTTAACAAAACCTTCTGCCCGTACTCCAAGGATACCTGTTGCATCAGATCTTTTGGAGCACAGAAAACACTCTATGCCCACCTCTGGCCCGGGAATGACACACTCTTGAGGAGCCACAAAAAAGCCTTTTTGAGACTGGACCAGGAGTTGGAGGAACACGCAAAGCCATAGCTTCAAGCATGTAGAAAAGTTTTGTGTCTTAAGATATGTAACACAGAAAGCTATCAGGGAGATGAAGAGAAGTTTTGAGGCATGCCATTATAACTTTAGCAGAATTTCTCCACTCAACTCTCTTAGTTTTTGTGCTTAATCTTTCCCACATCCTCTAAGCAAAAGGCAGAAAACTGGCCAAGAGTGGACAATTCATATTGTGGCACAAACAATCCATGAGATGCCACCAGCAGTTGTCCTAGCTCTAGCTTTCATGATTTGTATGTGATTTGAGTTTTCCCATAATATTGCTATTCAGAAAGACAAGCCTGAGGACCATGTTTATGAAGCGATACTCCCACTTTGTTTTAATATCCTGAATAGTTCCAGTTATCTCGTTTTACTAAAGCTTTCATTTTTTTGGGCTTGGTGTATATGCAAGTTTTCTTTCTTGCTGTGCTTATAGTCAGTGTTGCCTCCCTATCCATACTTGCTTTGTGCTTTGCATTATATATTTCATTCTTGCTTGCTTTAAACTGTCACTTTCTTTCCCTCCACTTGAGTGAAATTCAGTACCCAGTAGGAGTTATAAAAGCTCTTCTGTGATGTCTGATGAAATCTTAAATGAGAACTTACACTAGTGCAGTAACAACATGTAAACATTTAATAGCCTTTTCTGAGGAACATAAAATATACATGTGACTATTTCTGCATTTTACTGTATCAATAATGTTCAAAATTGAGTTCTGACTACACACAAATAAGTTTCTAAATTATGCTTTTTAGTTTCCATATTAGGTTTTATGCTCATTTTTTATGGCCTCAGTGATTTTGCTGTAATTGTCTATTCCTTAGCTAGTACCTGTTCTCACACATCACAGTGACAGACAGCAAAAGGTCCTAGTGTGATTTGCTGTTTTCTAGAGAAAATGATTATATTTTACCTAATAAGGTCCTAAATATCTTAGAAGATGACCAACATTGCAAAGCAATCATTCTTCTGACACTGTACTTCCCCAGTCATCGTTTTAGTCAGATCATGTTTTTATTGGTTTAAAATATGAATTAAGCTTACCCAACACAAATCCTTTCCTCTATGATTGTAAATGCACTGTTAAAAAACCAGTTTAAGTCAGTGTAAAGTTATAACCATATCCAACCATGTTCTCTGTATTTCATTTTACACTAACTCTTCCCATCCTCATCTTCTCAACTTTCTGGAGCCCACAAGCAGTTGAAATAATTCGCACCTTGCCAGAAATTTTATCATGAAATTTACTAGTTGCCTTATAAATAGCTCATTAAATATCGTAAGCCACCATGATCAGTGTTTTCCAGATGAAAAAAATGGGATACTAAAATTAAGTGACCTGAAATCTACTGCAAAGCTACATCAGACACCTCCTGAGTTTTAATCCTGTGGTTTAGGACTGCAGCTATTTCATCCTGATCCCTCCCTTTGATGCATTCATTAGACAAGATAAAGCACATTCATGCCATTAGGCCCTTGGAGTATACAATTCTCTAAAAAAAAAAAAAACAAAAAAACAAAAAAAACCCAAAATTAAACTCCACCACACCCTACCTGTTGGATTAGCATATTTTCATCATTAACGTATACCAAAATCTTACTCAAATATCGTCACAACTCCTCGACATATTTGACACTTTTAGGAAGCTGCAACTTTTTGCAGAAAATAACTGGAGGTTTTTGACAACGGAAGACTGGCCTCCTCACTCTCCTGACCCTAACTGACATGACATCTTCCAGAAATTAAATCATCCAAGAAGAAAACTGGACAGTGTTTGACTGACAGAGGACAAGGGCTTGGATTACATGGCATCTCTTTGTAAATCCTGCCTGCTAATACTGGTACTGGAACTATTACTCAAAACTGCACAAAGTAGCACAAACCAGCACAAAGTAGTCTTTGTCACTGCTTACAGCATCACAAAGCAGAAGCAAGGCATTAGACTGCTTAAAAATGCATAGGCTAGAAAGTTAAGTACAGCTGCTAATGGTGCTATAATCAAATACTTTTTTTTTTTTAAAGCCACAAGAGGTTACAAAAACCAGAAGTCAAAGCTCAACTTTCACCTGCATATCTAATTATTTTGTTTACTGCTGTTCTTATTTATTTCTCTGCTCACTAATGTGGACTTACAGTCAAGCAATAAAAGATAAAATCTTTCAAACAATGCTGGCTCACAGCCTGCCATCATCTGTGCCTTCCCCACACAAGGGTATCAAGATCTAAAGGGGCTTGAATATCAAGATCTAAATATATTTGTTCTTCTAGCAAGAGAGTTGATGATTTTCAGAATGCTGTATGAGTGGCTTTCTTGACTGTACAAGTGTTTTCCATTGCTGAAATGAACTGGGAAGCCACAGTCCTTATATATTCACAAGTGTTAAAAGACAATACCCTGTGCTGGTGTTGGCTGGGGTAGAGTTAATTTTCTTCACAGCAGCTGCTATGGGGCTGTGTTTGGATTTGCGCTGGAAACAGTGTCAGTAGTTCAGGGATGTTTTAGCTAGGGCAGAGCAGTGCTACACAGGGTGAAGGCCTTTTCTGTCCCTCATCCTACCCCACCA
>JAAGNO010013383.1:0-29301 GCA_033439905.1 Ceryle rudis | reverse complement strand
ATGTGGCACTTAGTGACATGGTCTAGCTGATGTCATGGTGTTGGGTCATAGGCTGGACCTGATGATCTTGGAGGTCTATTCCAGCCTCAGAAATCCTGTGATTCTGTGATTCATCTCCAGGAATTTCTTATTCTCATCTCTGCAGATTGGGAAACAAATTTCACTCTTAAGCATTTCATGCTTCTTCCTCTATCACTCCCGTCTTTTTAAAGTGTAAAATGAATCAACTGGATAGCAAATCAAGAAAGAAAAAAAAAGAAGACAATACGATTATTAGAAGCTGGAGGGAGTAAATATCTACCTTTAGTTGCAAGGATTGGCATGAATTCCTACCCATTAAGATAAGCCTCCACAGCCATAGCTCTAGGAGGTTAGATCCTTCTCCAAGTATGATAGGCCTCAAGCCAGTGGAGTGGATAGTACAAACAGAACAGGGATTTCCCCAATTTTAGTACATCCTATGTTAAGTTCCACCTTTAGGCAATATATGACGGATTAATTATAAACCCTTGAAACCTAGTTTTCTAGTACAAACATTGGTAGATCCTTGAAACAGTCACATTGATATAACAATTACACCAGATAGCATTGTTTACTAACTGCAATAATACACCGTAATAAACTATAATCTACCTTGATATTCTAATACCGTACTATGATTACTGCTAACTATAAAACCATTACTGCTAAACTATATCATCCTGAACTAATGCAACTAATTTAGCATATATAAAAATCTTAGCTTAAATTCAAGTTTCACAGTTGCAGAAAGTGCCAAAACAAACTGAAGTGTGCAGGCAGAACAAAAGGAAACAGAAGGTTGTATGATCAGCAGTCTTCAAAGACAAAAAGGGAAAACACTGGCAAATTGAATCACTTTGCAGAATTTGAAGGAAAAGAACGTTGGGAGAGTTATAAAAAACATGGTTAAAATGTTCATAAAAACAGTCGATTTCCTGTTCCTATACAGGCTTAACAAAATAAGTAAACTGTACATGTGCAGTGACAAATTATTTGACCACATTTGTTTAATATGCATACATCCGAAGAGCACACTTAAGTAAACCACCGAAATAGAACTATGCTGCTGTTCTGCTGTAATATCAAGAAGCGTCGTAGCTGTACTATGATCTGCTGTGTCCTGCGGAGGAAGGTTCACACTATTCCACAGATTCTTGTCATGTCCTTTGGAGCTTCAAGAAACATCATCAGAAAGTTTACAGAGTCATAATAAAGCCCTTCACACACAGATCATCACTAAGGTGCCCTGGTTGATAGTCATTACTAATGGTGCTTCATCTGTGTCATGGGTTGTTATAGTTCTGAATCAGTCACGTGGTTAAGTATGTTAAAGCAAGAAGATAAACGCATATTCAGGTAGAAAAAAAACCCCAAACCACCACCAACAACCAAACAAAAACACAACAGAAAAAATCAAACACCAACCAAACATTTCCCTGTACTAACCCTAAAATACATGCATGTTTGCACACACCCTACTTTATCAGAATGCTTTCCAAACGCAGCATTGCTGCACAATGTATCACAGCTTTGGGGTGCCTGCTCTGAACACTTTAGGATGAGGATTCTTTTTTCCACTCTCCAACCTAACAGAAGAGCATGAGTGTAACAATTTTTTGGCTTTTGTGCCTCCTGATTTTGTTGCATGACAGTCAATTGTAATGTTTGCAGTAGACATAGTGAGGACTTTTCAAAATCGTGTTGAGTTCTTCTGGTAATCTAGTAATTGCAGTGAGCAGGCTGGACAGGTCTTCCTAGCCTGCAGAAAGGACTGAACATGCCATCTCTAAGTTCCATTCCTCACCCTTCGTTCAACAGCCTTTTCATTTTCTTATTTCAGTACTGGACCCACCCTGTACATGAAAGGCTTAACAAGTCATCATGCAAACTAACAGAGGTTTGTGCAGAAGCCTTGCATGCAGGTAGAGAGCTACAGTTAACATGGTTTTGGTTAATCCCACAAAACCAACATCTCCAACTTCTCAAGAAGGGCGATGACTCTTCCTCTACTACCCCACACTGTAATAGTTGAAACAAAGATGTGAACATTTCTTACTCATCCCAGCCTCACCCCATTCAGCGCAGATATATGTGACACACTGGTAAGTTGTAAGATTGAAAATCATGGTGTTCATTTTGGACACTTAGCCGGGAATATCATAAATGCAGATTGTCCTGCACCTAGTAAGCATCATGCCTGAGTGACCCTCCCATTTCTTTCTGCTGCTGCTCAAAGCACTGTTATTACCGGTGTGGAAGTGTCAGTGAACCACAAACTCTGCATCCTTCTGCTGGCATGAGAGGAGCAGAGTAGGTCTACCAATGCTGAGCTTCAAGCTGCTGCAGGTTCTGGTGGTTCTGGTATCTCTGCATTACATAACAACTGCCCCCCACACCCCCACCCAAAAAAAAAAAAAAGAAACAAAGGAAGACATTTAAAAAAAAGATTACCAAAAAAAAAAAAAAAGAAAAGAAAAGAAGATTAGAGACTAATGTTTTATGAAAGCTGAGATTCTCCCCCTCTGCCTGATACTATCTCCCACATCAGAGAATAGCCGTGGGCTTCCCATCCAGCTCTGGCACCTAAATGGCAAAGCTGCAAACAAACTAAATTAGGCAATGACTTCAGGTAAAAGCACAATTACCACACATTTGACAAGCAGCCAATTCAAAGCAGCAAGACCTGAGGAGGAGGCTGTAGGTTTGATGCTTTGCTGACTTGATTGGCTGCCACAATGCCCAGGATGACCGATGACACTTTTTTGGGCAGGAGCCATCTCCTGCAGGGCCCACACCCTGAGCAGAGTCTGCTCCCCTTCAGAGCATCTGGCTCCCTGCAGTGGGTTCATTGCCTAGATGTTTCCTCCTTTCTGACTTCTGAAACAGGTCCTACTTGGGGTGGGGGGTGGGCTTGGTGTGTCTCTGGTATTTATAATTACGCATATATTGAGCTTGTGCAATCTAAACTCCAGCTTCAGGCCAAAAGTTCATTGCTAGAGGGGTTCAATAAAGAATTTCCTCCTGAGAATGGAGCATTACATCACTTGCCAAGTGTGTCAGGCGTTTTTCCAGCCTCCTGTTGGTTCACACCCATTTTGACTACTGTCGTGGCTGGGTAGTGTACATGCCTGGCTGTATCCTTCAACTCCATTGGATTAACTGTGTCTGTATGCTCCAGACATCAGAAAAGTGAGTAAGGTTGTCATGCAGCCTTTCCTGTGAAAGGCCTCAGGACCCCAGAACAGCTGAAGTCAACACATAAGGATGAAATGGGTTTTCAAGCAGCAGACAATCAACTGTTCTTTTATGTATATCCCTAAAATACCAGATTGTTCTTTTAAAAATACCATCACATAGACAAGTATATGGTGATAATGACGATATTTTTCTGATGGAATGCTTAATAATCTAGAGGATACACTGCTTATCATACTAGACACAGTACACATATTATAAAAAGTGATGGTCCCTGCCCCAAAGATTTCCCAGTCTCTGTTCAGCACAATATTCCTTTTGTATTATTGTTGTAGCATCACAAAGAGCTGAATACTTGATAGCATATTATCATCTTGCACTTAAGAAAATACCAATACTGTTCCTTCCACATATGATAGTAAGGGATCATTGCCTGTCCCTCCATAGAGACACACGTCTGAAGATCCTGAAGTTAAGAAAACACGTCTAATGCTCTTACATGATACCGCAGCATGTTGCTGTGACAATTAACAGAATAATCCTGCTACAAACAGATAAACAAGTACTCTTACACTGACAGTTTCAGTTTCTAAAGGAGTCCAATACCACTGTTGGTAGGAAACCAGGGGAATGAGGCTAATTTTGCTATCAATGTCAAGGGGTTTTGTGAGTATAAATGCTCTTCCTTAGCCTTTATATATCAGCTTCCTCAATGTCATTACTGCACTAAACACTGCAATGTAATAAGCAATTTTGGAGATAGGGAAACTGAGGCAAAAAGTCAGAGGCTTCTCAGGGATTTTCACAGTGAGTGAAAACTGCAGCCAAGAAGACCTACCTGTTACTCGTCTATAAACTCCATTTGCTGACCACCAGGCTAAACGTCCTCCACCGCAGATGGGAGTGTGGTCATATGGGCTGATTATGAGAAGCATGTTACAGGAAGACATGGGTTTTCATAGAAGAACAGACTGGAGTGGAGGGATTAATGTTATTTAATGGGTCACTTGGGGAGGACAATTGGCAAACATAAATACCATCATATTCAGCAAAAATTAACTAGCAAATAAACCAGGCCTTAATTATAGATACCTATAGTGCTGTAGATACCAGGCCCCTTTTCTCCCAAGAAAATGAAGAGCTCTGTGCCCACCAGCCTCAGAGCGCCTGTATTCAAAAAGAAGCAAGGAACACACAGATCTGATCTGGGGATATATAAATGGCGCAGTCGGGTGATTTCTTTCCAAGTAGAGGCTGTCAGAATCTGCATAACCTCCCAAGCTCCAATCCTGATGCAAGAGCACCCGCAACTCCCACTGACCAGGGTGGAAACTGCACATACCAAGAACCTTGTAGTATGAAGCTCTTTGTTAAGGATTACTGTTAACACTGAGGCCCTTCAAGCAATGCAAGGATATTACGCAGTTCCAAAGTTCTGGAGCCAAAAACCCCATATGAGAGTTTTTACATTCCCCATGTTGCACAGCCCAGAGCCAGTCTGGTGTCTAGGATAATGGCCACTGATGGTTCTGAATGTTTTCCAAGTCCCACCAAAGGTTTTGACCTCAGCAGATCCCTGTGACAGGCACACATCTCCATGTGATTTGAGACTGGCTAAGACAGGCAGCATTATCTGCCATATCAGTCCTCTAGCACAGGGCATGTCAACCATCCACGTCCTCTAAATAAAATGATCACCAAAAGGTTCTGTCCTCACTATAACACAGCTTAACTGGAGAATCCCCTGAAATTCAAGGTAACATTTTCAGAGACAGACATAGATGCAAAAGTCAGAAGAAAAACAGGGGCTGGAGGGAGCCTCCATATATAAATCACATTGATGCTGACCAATAACTATGCCAGACCACCTTAAATGGACAATATGCCCATCTGCTCTTCCCCTCTCCTCCCCCACACCTCCTCCCTCAGGGTTGTAAACCATCCTGCAATATTTAAAGTAGCATTGTTCACCTCCCTTCTGAAGCCCCTGGACCATTTCAGGGGCTATATATTCTCTCTGTGCTGTTTGTTATTCCTGAGGACATGCACATTGCTGAACACAGTAATAAAAATTTCATAAAAGAGGTTGCCAAAGGGGTGTGTATAAGGGGATTTGTAAAGCTTGCTCACACTCACACACACTCACTCTCCATTCACCATTAAGAAAGGGCTGCAGCAGGGAAAAGCAAGTACCCTATACAACAAAAAGAAATGGCTCTGCTTCCGAATTGCACCAGGCAGTCTTAGGTACCAGAGCAAAGATCTGTATCATCCAGTGAATTCAATATAAGCAAACACTGAAGTGTGTTCCTTTGCATTCTGCAGCAAGTTAAGCAAAAGGCAAGAGGAACTAGCAAGAAAACGCCCGTACAAGGCATGTTGGTATAATAATGCTGTGTGTGCATGTTGGTGTACTGCCTACTTACGCATCCACAGTGAGCCTGCTTGGACCTTTCCTGAGCGCAGATTAAAAGGACAAGGACTAACACTGACTGGAAATGTATTTGGGAGGAGTGCTCTCTTTTTCCCCTCTTTTTTATAGCTTTAGTCCCAGACTGTTGGCTCTAGAGACTGACATCTCAGCCATCCACTGCACTCTGCATGTAATGTGAGCAGCCGGTCTGAGTCACGTGCTGCCATCTTCATGGGACAGGTCTGCCTGGGACTGATGGGCTTCTCTCCAGGGGGTATCTCTTGATATTCCCAATACCAGCCTGGTCTCTCCACAGATTTGGGGATGTGGAAGCCAGAGACCTTCCAGATTCAGTTTCTTTAAGGGAACCAACCACACTGAGGTCTCTGTGTCTTCTTATTGCTAACTACTTTAGTTTAGTCTTCCTTCTCATTGTCTGAAGGCTGGGACTCAGCAGAGTAGCACTAGCATGGTACTTGACTCTAAACATGTAAAAGTAAGCTAAACAAAGAGCTTGAAGTGCTGATCAAAACCATTAGCCCCAGACTGTCCTGCCTCAAAGATAATCACAATTAGGTTTCATATGAGTGGGAGCATCTAGGAAAGCTAAGGTGCCAAGGAATGCTTTTTGGTGAGGTTTGATTCCTTTTCCTTTTACATCCCCCCCTAGGTGATCAACCCTCTGCTCAGCAGATCTAACACTCCCTTTCAACAACTCTGGATCTTTACCTCAAATTTTCTGGCCAGAACACGGGACTTCAAGCATCTCTTAAAACTCTTTAAACTGGTCTGTGGGCAGTATTCAGCAGATGCTGTGCTCCACTTCTGAGCAACTTCTGTGTCAGAGGTGAAGTCACACACATTTTATCTAAGCTGTATCTCCTGAATGGAAAGCACAGCATAAATGTATGTCATTGTAATCAAATACAACCAGAAAAGAAACAAAACCTCCACAGGATTCACAAATACATGCTTTGACAGTACTAAAAAGTTAGAGCATTTATAGAATCGTAAATAAATGACCTACTGAAATCATGGGCTTTGTTCGGCCAGACAGTATAAAATTTTTGCAACTCAGGTTATTGCCCTCCCAGCAAGTAACAGCCCATGTGGAATGGTTATGGCAGAACATTCAGTTACACATTAGGGATGTTTTTGTTATAAACACATATTTACAGGCTTCACGATCTGTCTTGTAAATACATATTAAGGAAATGTAAGCAGTTAGCTTTCAGTGCTGGTCTTTAAATATTTGCCAGTTTTACCTCAGATAAACAGGGACCATCTCACAGGATGGAGAGCTTGCTTTGTAGTTGCCACAATAGGAAACACCCAGAAAGGACAGTAGGTATTTAAGCAAGCAGCAAGCTTAAATGAGCCTATTGTCTTAACACTTAGGAAAGAGAATTTATGCACAAAAAAGGGATGTTCCAGGGATGAGGCTTACTCCATTCTCTGAAATACATTTATACAGATGAGGGCATCTGTGTGAGCTGGTGGTCAGGTGCCTGAACGTCCAAGGATTCTTATGTAACACCAGCATGCTATTTCTGTTCATTTTTTCCACCCAAGTCTCATGCACAATCTACTGCATTAAAATAATTACTACACAGGCAAACAGATGCACACTGCAAGAAGTGCCTCGGCCACAATTATTCTAATGTGCAAGAATATATTTACTGAGAAGAACAACTTCTTTTCCAGATTACAATCTGTATGTGCTGAATATTCCATATCCATTCAGCAGCTGAGCCAGCTCCACGTGTGTATATTTAAACACAACACATACAGATGTTCACTGTAATTTGCCTCGCTGAACATTATGTCTATTTAATCCCTTTTGAAGGCCAAATATATTTTAATATTTTGGCAAATGCCTTTGGAACCAACTTAATTAAACACCACAGTTAAATTGGGCAGTAAGTTTTCCTCAGAAATGCTTACAATGACTAGCCTGAACAATTAGCTACAGGTTTAGACTGCTGCAGCTGGAGAACTGGAGCTGAGGTAACTGCGCTGGCTCTGAGCAAGATCAGTGTGGGTGCCTGCGTTGCACTCCTGGCACTATGTTGCACAGCACCACGGTGACAAGAAGCAACAGCAGAAGGCACGCAAGGCAGAGTGTGGCAAAATAGTAAAAGCTGGAAAATTTTAAAAGTGAACCAGCGAGGAAGCTCAGCAATGCTCTAAGAATAAGGGCAGCTCATCTACAAAATGTCTGAGACCCACTGTCAAGAGCATTGCACAAGTATTAAGGTGAATGAAGTATTAATGCTCCCAGGAAGGGAGCCAAGAGCTGGGACTGGAACTCAGTTATTCTTAGAAGATATTGCCTTCATGTGAAACATATACATAGAAAAAAATACAGGCTCATCTCATGGTAAACATATGTAACAGTGCAGATGCAGTTTTGCTGCACCGGTGCTCAAGCAAGACACCTTTTGCATGTCAGCAGGAGTTTATGCAGGGTTTTCACATGACATGAACATCTTATTTTCACACGTCAGCTCAACAGCATGTGTGGACACCAGATTGCAGGCACATGTGCACATGCATGTGTTCTTGTGAAATACTCTGGCAAGTATGCAAGCTTTAGGAAAATGTTCTGTCAGATATTATGTTGACAGATGTAGATGCAATGCCTCTTCCAACTTACAGAAACCAGTCCAGACTTCATCTTTCCATATAAAAAGCCAAAATTGGAGTGTTAAAAATTCGGTATTGACATCACATCCAATATTTTAATTGTTATCACTTAACCCTTTGGTCCATGCTTGTTCAAGGCAGCTTCTTTTTTATTAATATCTCAGCACACTGTGTGACACAACTTGAGTGTGTCCTAATTTAATTTTAATTAGTGCCGACTTTTGCTTTCCTCACTAATGAAACAGTGCTCATTACGAAGTGTAATTGAAGACCCCTAGAGGGAGGGGCGCCTGGAGACCTCATTGTGTTGGTACCCGGCATCCTGCCCAATAAAATTCCCTTCTGAACGAAAGCAGTTTTATCATTAATTCATACTGCAGGGGGGCTAACTAGCTGCCAGCCGCTGAGTTCATACTGCTCTTAAGAAGAGCCCAAAGCCTGTTTATTTTCACCAAAGAAACAATACTAATTTTCTAATGACTAAAATACTTACATCATAAATCCTTCAGTCCTGTTGTTAAAAGTATCTTTGAACATCCGCTGTTATGAAAATATGCTTCTTCATTAGAAGCAGACTATGCATGAACTTTTTTGTGTGTGCTTTTAATTGAGCTCGAATGATGCAAATATTGAGTTGTGGTTAACTCCATTAGAAAAAAAAAAAAAAGAAATGGGGGGAGAAAAGGAAACATGCTCCCTTTACAAGCACTCTTAAGATGACCCGGGCAATCACAGTAAGAAATGAACTCAGAAGAGCAGGCCAGGCAGGTGGTTAAGTGACCATCTTTGGATATGAACACGGACTGACATGAGGAAAGAGGTCGTACACCCAGAGCACCTCCAGACTCACAGTTTCTTTGTTCCCTAGGTGTGCAATTGTGGTAACTGCAGAAAAAAAAAAATCTTCAGACAACTGTATACATACTGTTTATGGAAGAGTCAAGGATTTTTGTATTTTTGGCTTCAAAAGTTTCCCCTCTCAGTTATGGGACAGAACATAGAACTGCCAGTGCACTCTCTCTGAGTATTGACAGAGTATTTAGAGGGATTTGTTCAGAAATAGTTACTGCACTTTAGATTCGCCTTCTGCTTCGTTCCAAGCCAAGACTGGAGCATGTCAAGCCTCTACAACAGGATAGAGCAAAATAGGGCCTCCAAATTTATCAGAGCTCTATCACCATATCAAACACTGGAAATGGTAGAGCTGCTCTGGCAACAGTGGCAGTCTTGAATCTAGGCAGTCAGTGCCATGTTTTGTAAAAGCCAAGGGTGCACGTGCCAAGAGACACACAAGTCTGTCCAGGAAGGGGATACAGATTTACACAAAACTGAGCTAAATTTGCACTAAAATTTTCACTTCACCAGTTTAAGACTATGTTTTACTTGTCATGCACTGGGAGACACTTAACCTAGTGTTAACCCAAGTACTCTTTGTGTGAAAAAGGCACTTCCCGCAAACAGGGTATCTGAAAAATGCAGAGCCTTTTTGCCAGCACAGATCGTAAGAAATTGCTGATTGTGATTTGCCCCAAAACAGCAGCAAAAAAACAGAGCAGTGGGGACTCAAAGGTCTTTTCCCTCTTTGGTTGTAAACACCACCACTGTTTCTATACACAGTGCCATAGGAATTCTAATAAATATCTGAAAGGATGGCAAAAGAACTTCTTTCAGTTTCTAACTCTACAACACTTCTCAGAGCAAAAGCCTCCCAGTCAAGTCTGGTGTGTGCATGCTGATTTCTAACACTCCCTGCCATCCCATTCCAGGGCAATAATTGCCAACAAAGGTGACTCTCTTCCAAATTTGCCTGAGTTGTAGGCACAAGCATTCTCTAGGCTGAGATACAGCTTAGTATCACTGAGCACCTGGTCCAGGTGTATAGTGTGCTCAAAACACAAAGGAAAATGGCGCGTTTACACAAATCCAGTCCATCTCCCTAACCTCAAATTAATGACTCTTCATTAACGTGCCTGGGATGACCTTGTATAAAGCAGCAGCAGCAGAATAAAAAGATCCACAGACAATTGTGCATTCAGATGTCTCCACTTCCAGTGTAGTTTGTAAGCTGAACCACAATTTAATTGCATCTCATAACAGAAAAATCTCTGTGTTCATGTATCCATTATAAGCTTGGGCTTTGGTGATAAGAAAGTTAGGGGAGACCCAGGGAAAGGATTTTGCCTACTGACTCACAGCACCCAGCCCCAGCAAAATACCATTAGCAAAACTCAGTCCCTTTAATAATGAAGTGTCTGATAGACACTGCTGCTGTGGTTCTGCTATTAATCTTGTTCTGACGCTGCTACATTAGGGGATGTAAACTATCTTTTCTCTCTACTCATTATGGAAACCGTGCAATTCACATCCTCCCAGGAGTGCTCCAATTAGCCAAGCCTGCATCACACTCAGCTTTCCATCAACTTACTGTGTTGTGCTGTGCTGGAAAAGCTAACCTCCTACTACAGGCATGCACAGAAACAGCCTGCAGTACCGTATCGCTGCTGACTCTTCAGATGCATTCTCTATAAAGCTGCAGGTTTTTGACTCATCAGCAATTCCTGAAAATTTATACAAGAAAAGCAAATCCAACAATAAAATATTTTTAAGTACCTAAGAGCCATACACAATTCTTGATCGTAGCAGAACAAGGGAAAAAGGCAACAGCTGTGTGTGACCTTAATCAGATACTTTTACCTATCAAGCAAGATTTTGTACTGCCCAGCACTGCTACTGAAAGACACACTCTACAGTGTGAGTAATGCCCTCTTCCTTTCATAGTACAGGAGATCAGCAAATAGTTAACTTCCTGGTTTATGCTGTATTTTGGCAAGTGTTTCAGCTCACATCTTGAGCTTTAACTTTCACTTCAAAATATACCTACCCCTACCCTGTACTTTTTTTTTTTAATATGAACAAGTGAGTTCTAAAGAGAGATGAGACTTGCTTTTGCTTTGTTTTGCTTCTTCCAGTTTAAAAGTAAATGATTTCTGCAGTGTTTCCATTGTGAATTTCATTTGGGATAGCAAGCACAAAATTATCGGGGTCTCTTTAGTTGAGATCTAATACAGGTTACAGATTTTGCTTCACAAGTGAACTATCCTCTCCATGTGATCTAAAGCCTGCTCCACAGTAGCTAGAAATGTCTGTTAGTCTCTGGTCACGCCTCTTGTTCTGCATGCCATGGCCAAATGAGGATGCTAGTTCATTAGCCCAAACTTTGCCACTGCCTTTCTGATCTGTCAGCATAACTACATTTGCAGTTGCTCCCTAACTCAGTGCTGCTTGTTGAAGACCTGGCCTGCGGAGGGCAGAAGCTTATTGCTGCTTCCTAAGGCTGAACTACAGCTACAGCAGGACATGCAAATGCAACCCACAGCTCCTGGATGCTTTTAGCTCTTGCCATCGTTTTAGGCTGTTTGGGGCACAGCAGAAGGAATTACATCTGGTATTTAAGATTTGAACCTTCAGAAGTTAGTTTCAAGATATCCTGAAAGTAGGGAAAACAACTATTCATGCAAAGTGATGCAGAGATGTTGATTACAGAGTCTGCACCTCCAAGGCACTGAGCACTCCAGTCTCTTCAGCCCACACTGACCACAGAGCTGGGTCCGTGTCAACCACACACCTCATTTCACCAGTGCACACTGCAGCACAGCTGGGGAAGGAGAAAGGATGCTCCAAAGTGCACTGCAGACACAGAGCAGCCCACATACATTTTTGAACGGGCACTCCCTGATATGGTGTATTCCAGAAGGACAGCAAGAGGGGTTTTTATATTACTGATTTGTTTTAAACAGCTTCCCTGAAGCACGTAACTTCTTAAGCAAGTTCTAATCCTGCTATCACTTCACACATGCCAGCCACGCAGCCTTCCCAAACAGCTGGTGACAGAGCACAGGTCTGAGGATTATTTTGTAGGGAATAGCTGTTACTAGCATTTTCTGAGCTCTCAGCTCTCCTTAGTTTGAAATGCAAAGTATGCATATGTGCATTAGCAAAATGGCACATTCCACTGAGTGGGAGTGAACCACTCTGGAGGTGACATTGGGCAGGGGTTACATGTGTATGCAGCAGCCAGCTGATGTGTGAATCCATTACTGTTATCAGCAATGCATTCAAATGACCTACTTTTTAACATTGTCACAACTGCTCGACAGAAGAATTCAGTAAACTGCTGGCATGCAATTCTCTATCTAGAGTGATAGAATAATAACCCACAAGGATACATAGCAGGCTAATCCTCTTCAGGTATAGCTACATTTTTCTATGAGAAGCTATTAAAGAAAGGTAGAAAAAAGTCGAGAAAGACCTTTTTAATTTTCTGAGTGCTCTGTTCCAGCATGGCGTCACCAGATCACCATACAAGATGGTGCTGTAAATGGCAAGTGCCAGAGATCCCACATTCTCATACAGGCTGAAGATGCAGAAACTTACTCAGCAGCACTTAAGTGGCACAGTTTATCACAGTTCCTCTATTCACTGTGCTTTTATATTTCTATGAATGAATGTTCTGCATAAACAGCAACTCTCTTGTTCTCAAGTCAGCACAGCCGGCTGAAAAACTACTACAGAGCTCCACTCTTACAAGGAGATGTTACTGTTTACCCTTATATACCTTAGGTGTTCCTATTTGGGACTCAAAGAATGAAGATACATTTCACCTGCAAAAAGAAGTATAAATGCAGCCACATGCTTTTAGGCATATCTTGACATAATGCCTATAATGCAACTCTCCCATTTTAACCAAACCTATTAATATATTAAATCACAGATTTTTGTTACCTTGAAAGTAGAACAAGTATATTACTCACTATAGAAGGATGATAATAAAACAGAAGTCCTATTATAAGTGTGTTGCAAATGCAGTAATAATATGCTGAAAAGACAACTATAAGTCTTCAGCATTTGCCAGAGGTAGGTTTAAGTAATGAAGTAACTCAGAACAATCCCACTGATTTAACAGCCCAGTTTTCAATCCAGGTCATATTGAGATCAGGTCCTGCACACATCACACACAGCTGAGCCAGAGCTACAGACAATCCTTATCATCTTCCAGCCACATCTGAAGAAACCAGATTCCTGACTTCTGTTTAAAAGTATGAGAAGACAGGCAGCTGGGAGACTGTCACTGAGAGGGGCTGATCTAAGTCACCCTTGGGTTACCAAGGAACTGAGTGCCTGGCATAGATATAGCACCTCTGACTACAATCAAATAGAGTATGAAAATACAAGAGGAGGAGCTGACTTAAAAATCTACTTTTCCTAAGTAATACTGTGCTGGGAAGCATCTCCTTTCCTCTGTTCCCAGCGTTTTGAGGAACAGGGGGCTTTTGGAAATCAAAATCAGTCTGTCCCACTACTCATTTGGGAGCAAGGGCAGGGACACAGACTGCAACATTCTGGCTGCAGCAAGCTAAAAGCAGCAGGAGAAAAAAAAAAAATAGCTCCACCATAATAAATACAAATATTGAAGCAGACACAATGAAGACCTTCAAGCATGTCTGTGCACACATGCATCTTCACTGCCGCACACACGCATACCACCGCTCCCGTTAAGGGAAAACCCTCTCTTCTCCATTTGTCCTTTGCTCGCTCTTGTTCTTCAGATGCCAACAGAGCTTTAGCAAATGGCCATTTCAGGCCAGAGCACCCTGCTACAGTGTGATGTTTTACTTCTGAAAGGTGTTAAAATATAACACATGCAAGAAGGAGTTCAGTTCACATGGGAACAGGGCACTGACACTTACAAACGCTGGTGAAAGAGAAAAAGGAGCTTTCCACGCCTGCATACCCCTACAGTCACAAGAGGCTTGTAGTGTGGGAAAGTTTGTCACTCTATGGACAGAATGGGTCAGGTACTAGAAGTACAATAGCACCAACTTGCTTTGAGTTGGTTAACTAAGTGCAAAAGCCCATAGCTACAACTGCAGCAGAAGCAGCAAACAGCCTGATGTCAGATTACAGTTTAGTCCAAACAGCCCTCCAGATTCATCAGACACAAGAGCAGCTTTCTTCTATAACCAGAGCATAAAAAGCCTTGAACCCTGCAAACCGCTTGCACCACATGAAACCTTTGTACACAGCCTGCTGAACACCCTCCTCAACAGTGAGCTCATCAGATTGTAGTGTGTCCATGAAGGGATTTTTTTCATCTACACCAGAAGGAGTGATTTAATTTATTTGCCTGCTGGTACTCTGGATGGTCCAGTCCATCCCTTTTAGCTGCCAGCCAGAGCCCAGTCACTGGCTGCTCCTTGCACTTGTTCACACCAGATCAGAAGATGCTGCTGATGTAGTAAAACGGGGTGGAGATGCTATGTTAGTGACACTCATGCTCTTTAAGCATGCTGCATTTGATCACCTGAATATAAAGGGTCTGTTTTACAGGCTGTTTGTTATCTGCTCCTCCAGACAGCTGCCCATGAACCAAAGACTGGAAGTTTGTCTTGACCATGCTGATCATATCTGAATTAGCAACCTAAAGTTGCAAGGCCAATTACAAAGGGATTTTTCTACAGGATTTCTTAAAATTAAATCACAAGAAAAAAAATGCATCTTAGTCCTCCAAAAGTGCAATTTGATAAGGCCCTGAGGGCACTTTGGTAAACTTCACAACTTTGCTCAAATATTATCTAGCTCTCTGTGCTGCCAAATTTCAAGGTAAACTTCTGCTTCACAGACCCCTTAATATCAGTATAAGCCTGGTAGCAAGACTGTAGTCTGAGTGCCTAGGTGTGCAAACCAGGTCAGACAGCTCAGTTCTTCCTACCAAGGCTACTGGAACTGCTCTGGGGTGGGAAGATGACAGAGACTTCTTGCAAGTTGATGGGGGCTGTGGAGCTGGAGTAAGTAGGAGCCCAGAGTTCAATATTCAAAGGACACAGAGCTTGCTTGCCTCTCCAAGCTCTGTCATTTCACTACGCAGTTCTTGTGCTCAGCACTCGCTTATGTTTCAAAATTAAAGAGCACTTTTTTTTTGTGTTCTGCATAAGAAGGACCTCCCTTTATCAGAAGGGAGATATGCCCTTATGCTTACATAGAGGTTTTCCATACAACCTCATTATTCCTGTGGTTTTGGGACTTGTTTTATGGCAGGAACTTTGGTGCTTCCTAAACATCTCTTATTCTTCTGGGACCCTGGAAAAGCCAAGGCCTCAGGAAACTCTGGAAACATAATTCTATGCTGTATAATTCTCATCTTTCACAATCTAGGTTTAGGGAAAACCTTCTTTTCCCAGAAGATCACACATTTCCTAGTTTCATGCTATTTCTCCTTACGTTCTATTGTGCAACCTCCAGTTTTTGTAGGTAACCATGATTAGCACAAAGTTCATTAATGCTTTCACTGTTATAAATGTCACCCGAAATGGTTTTCTTTTCCTTTCCAAATCTAACTCTTATTTAAAAAGTGGTAATTTAAATTTAATTTCTTCAAGTTGCATTCCAAAATCCTCATATCTCTAGCATTATTACCTGCATTGGTTTTACACCAAATCCAGATAGGAATATCTTAATAAGCTTCATGTACAAGCATTTCAGTTCTCAAATTCCTTCCGTTCCCTTTTGCTTTTAGAGTGACTATAATCACTCTACATGAGAGGGAGACTAAAAGGGCCAGTTCACACAATGGGACTGGCTCCATAGCTTTGGAGATGATATGAGCACAGACCAAGAGGCTGCTTCAAAGATGACATAAAATAGGGAGGCTGTATTAGAAGTAGCTATATCTTTTTATTGGTAAATCCCACTCCTTTTTTTCCTGATAAACAAGGCCTACTTCCTTCTATGAAATTGCCACTGCACAACAAAACAGTGGCAGCACAACTGTGAAGCTTCTTCTGGTTATGCCCTCTAACTTGTCCAAATGTCTCTTAAATCAAAGAGGGAGAAGATAAACACATCCAGACCTTTTCATGTTCCCTAAACATGTGTGTAATGTGCAACCCCGCAACACATGCATGCACTTACCTAGCACAGTGCCATTCAGAAAATGGGTGCTTTTCTCTCCAGAAACTATTTTCCAAATAATGTAAGATTTAAAGTTTGTAATTTTTCCCTTTCCCTTGATGAAGGATTTTCACTTTCTTAACCCCTAGGGAGGCAGAGTCACAGAAACAGCAGCAGGGCACTGTAAATCTTTGAAACTAATAATTATTAAACACATAAATCTATTTAATGCGTAGAGCCCCAAACACGCTGACTGGATAATAAGAGAGAGAGAGAGAGAGGAAGATCTGCACATAGCAAAAGGGCCTTGCCATCTTTCCAGACACGAGGCTGGAACTCTATTTCAGTGATAAGGCTCCATTTACCAGAACAGTTACTGGGCAGGAGCCTTGAGAAACCTTGGGCTCCCAGCTTTTCATTCCATGCTACCAGCAGCTCAGCTGGAGTCTCCGGCAGGTAGCTGTAAGCAGAAGCTGGGAACCAGACCTCCCGAGATTTTTCAATGACCACGGCTCCCCATCCATGCCAAGCCCTTAGAAATTTCAGGTCCCTGAAAGAGAAACAAGAGAACTGCCACACTCAAGGCAACAGCAGAGACTTGGGGGTCTACACAGACTCCCTACTGCAAGCTTGGGTCAGATGGTACCACTGATAGTCTCATGCACTAGTGCTCAGAAGGCTCTAACTGAAGGAAGTCTCCTCCCTCAACTTCACAGCACCTGGTTCCCTCCATCCTTCAGTACCTAAGACAAAGCTGTGCTAACCTGCTTGATACTCTAACAGGCCAAAATGAGTACATCCCTCTCACAACAAAATGGCCTGGATGCCAAGCATGAGACCTAGGACAGGTGGGTTTCAGATACAGAGTTTACCTCCATTGATGGTCTGGAAAGTGAGGAACAAGTGCCACATCCTCCATCAGGAAATGTCTTCTGTGCTAGGCACAACAACATGGTAATGTGGCCAAAGAACAAGCATCCTGCAGCAACCATGGGAGACTTAGTCTCAGTGCTGACTTGAGGCTAGAAGGAAGGGTAATGGTCCTTTACAGGTTGCATCTTCCCATTATGGTTCCCCTTTTCAGTTCCCAAGCCCCCTGCTTCTGCACAGTTAACTACAGTAACCTTCTGTCAGGGAATGCAGTTGTCACGTTTCCAATTTATGTCTTCACTAGAATTTATTTGGCCTTCAGCGGGTAGCAACAAATTTCAGCAAGCGCCTTTCCACTGCAGCACTCAGAACGGTATCTAGTGTGATGCAGCAACTGTTTTCTCTGCCAGAAAGCTTGGAAGTAGCACCTCTGCAGACCTCCTCCTTTTCCCACCCCCCAAAACAAGGAAAAAGCAAAAGGCTGCTTTCAGGAACGACCTTCTTATTGACTTTGATAGGATATAAACAGATCTGCAAGACTCTAGTTGGAGACAGGGATGAGGTAAGAAAAAGTTTCACATGAGACAATCCAGTCTCTGAACACTAGGGGCTTGTCCTGCCTGTGACTCACGTATTTTGCCATTAAAAAAAAAAAAAGAAAAAAAAAAAAAATTCTAAGTGTGACCACTCTGTGCCTATTCTCAATTATGAGTAAGGTACTGATAGCTCTCATCAGGTCTGTGACCACCACACTTACAAAACAATAAATCTCATTACAGTTTTTGCTTTTCTCTCCATACATCAACCCATATCCGTCACATTTGTGTGCTAGGTACACAAGTTCAGAGTAGAGTTGTTGTTAAATGGACTTTCCTAAAACCCAAACATCTTTGTTTCATAAGAAAAAGTTTGGTATCTTCTCAGACAAAAAAAAAAAAATGTTGAATTCTGATTTTACAATATGAGTTACCGGTGATTTTACAAATACGTTTTACTATTTGGCTCATGAAGAAAAATGAAGATTGAGGTGCATTAAGAAATGTGAAACCTATCTCTATCATCAGCCTGTTCCAAATGATCCTAGTTAAAAAAAAAAAATGTGTAAAATCTGCCATGCCTTATTATCTGTCCAATTTCTTCCACAAGCACCGTGACATCTCTATGATAACAAAAAATCTGTATCTCTACAAGGCAGCATTAGGTGTTTTTTGATGATTTTCCATTCCTTCCTTTATTTGGATTCCTTTAAAGTTTTATTTCTATACTGAGTTCCCTGAGTAAGTAATGCACGCTTCTGGAATGATACATATTGCAATGTTTTACTATTATGTGACTGATACACAGTCTCAACTACAGCTCCATTTTAGTACAGACTTTTTCTGCAATTATGATTCTGAATGTAGATTGAAATTTTGCATGTAAGAACTCTCTCTTACTATTTGCAATAAAAATATCAAGAACGTAAGATGTTCTAGGCAGAACTGCACTTCAGTGAAAGCCAGCCATGGGACTTCGGTAAATCTTCAGAAAAACCAGTGTAGATGTATGATACCGAGGTGTAGCATATCAAAATTCAAATATGCTTGATGGGGAATTTGAGCAGAAGATTGGACAACATGACCTTCAGTGTTTTCCTCTAACTCAAAGTATTTGATGATTTCTGAGAATACCTTCTGGGTTGGCCAGAAGGTTTCCATCTATTTATTTCAATGCCTATCACTCTTCTCACTGCAGCAGAAGGAAACCAATAAAATGTTCTATGTTGCCCTGAATCCCACTGATGGAGAAGTTCTAGATGATCTAGACCAGGCTCTCCTTCCGTCTCTAATGGAAACATGCTGACTGCACTTTGAACAGGCAGATCAAACGCTGTGAGTGACAGCTTGAGAAAATGAAACAATCATCTCCATATTTTGTTGTAAGATTTTTTTCCAAGAAAATATGAAAGTGAAATGTGGTGGACAGGTCCAAGGAGACTGAATTTAATCTGCTTTTGAAGTTGCTTGTGGATAGCAAGAAAAAATGTGAAAAGGATTTTTGTACAGATCTCCTTCTATTTTGCAAGCTAATGGAATTTGCTGAAACAAGACCACCAGCAGCTTTGCTTATAATAGTTTGCAATAGATTTCAATACATTCATTTCCTTCTAATAGACACCAATTCTATTCCATACTGAAGACTGGCCTCGTCCAGTGCCCCAGATGCAAGCATCCCTTTACCCTAATGGTACTCAAAATTGAAGGTTACTTTTTTCAATACGGAAAGTTTGATGAATCAAACAAGCCCCTCCAATCAATGACCTCTACCTTCTGAGTGTGTGCAACGAGGTCTTGATCAGAATTCTGTGGCCTGGAATCTTGAAAAATGAATCATTAATTTCCTGTGTAGGAATGGGCAAGATAAGAGAGCTATTTTATATTCTTTTTAAAGCATTTCTAATGTCTATTTTTAAGCAAACATTTCTTGGAAGATTAAAAGTGTTCAGATCCTTCATTCCAAACCATCTATTACTTATCGGCTAGTTTCCTGAGAAAACAAGTCTTATGCAATCCCAGTCTACAAGTATATGATTGTGCAGGTCTCCCTATTAATAATTGCACGAGTTATTAATATTTATTACAATAACATACGCTACATATTGTCTGCTAGTTATAACTCACTGGCTTATGTCAACTAAATTTGACAGAAAGGGAGATCTCAAAGATACTCAAATCTGTTTTCAGCAAAAACTGGTTTTGCCAATTCTGCGCAGTTTTGTACCTAGTTACTCTGCACTTTTTACACCTCTCTTTTCTGCTTCAAGTCAAGACTGTCCATGAAAATACGTAGAACTGATAGGACTGTCAGTTTACTACTCTCGGTTGAGCCAGGGAGGCTAGCTAAGTTCTTATGCAAATGTAGCTTAACTAACCAAAATCTTGATGTCTGTCCTCCTTTACAAATAAGCCCAGAAGAGAGCAGTGAGAATGACGGGAGCTTAAACAAATGTTTTACAAGCAAAAATTACAGGAATTTAGGTTGTTCAGTTTATAATCTTGAGGAATAAGAAAACCCTATGGAGATATATGACAGAAAGTACTCAAACACAGAAAAGGATGTGGCAATGGAAGGAGGCAATCTATGTTCCAAGTCCAGGGTTAAAGTAATAGAAATGGATGTAAAAATGAACAAAAGACAGTCCATGAAAGACACCAAGAGCCCATTTCTTATGGTAAGGAATAATGAAGCAATAGGACTGGACTGTCTGGGAGGCTACAGAAGCTCTGTCCCTAGAGAGCTCTAAGAACAGGCTTGGACATCTCCCAGATGATGAGGCCAGCTAAAGTCAGAAAAATAACTGATTCTCTTTTCAGTTCCCTTCCAGCTCAATTTGTCTATGTTTCTGTAAGCTGCAGAGTGGGTTGGGAAAATGAAAAAAAAAAAGGAGGAAAGAAATAAATAATAAAGGTATTTAGAGAAGGAGAAACAGACAGAAGACTAGAAAATGAGATACATTACATGAGTTTAAGCATCATTTGTTCACTGCTGGAGAAGGAACTGAACAAGAATACCACTTCATGCCACATGCAACCACAGCTGTGGTACAGCAAGCCTATTCCAGTGCAGAATATGGAGCCCAGAGCAATTGCAAGGCCATTCCAGAAAACTATCCATCATCCTCTTTGTTGCCCTCCAGCTTTATACCAAAAGCTTCCATGGTTCAGCAGTCTGTGCAGTACAGATATACCCTGAGAACCTCTATCATCCTTAATCTGACATGTGTCACTGTGTCTCAACGTCACCCTTCCTGGGCTCTGAGCTGGTCTCCTAGCAAGATGCAAGTAAACCCCCCTGAGAATTGATTGGAGTCTCCAGCTGTAACACAGAAAAAGACACAACTTGGGATCTACAGAAACTAAGTTTAGGTTCCACTTCCAACACACATCACTTGCAGCACCATAGAATCATCTAGGTTGGAAAAGACCTTTAAGATCATAGAGTCCAACTGTAAACGCAGCACTTCCAAGTCTACCATTAAACCACGTCCCTAAGCACCACATCTAAACACACATCTCTCAAACATCTCCAGAGATGGTGACTCAACCACTTCCTTGCACAGCCTGTTCCAATGCTTTATAACCCTTTCAGTGAAGAATTTTTTCCTAATAACCAATCTAAACCTCCCCTGGCGCAACTTGAGGCTGTAACTGCTCTGTGTACTGGGCTCCCATCGGGAACTTGGGCACAGTATTTCTTGGTGTGAAGAGCTGATGGGAATGCAAACTCGCAAACCTCTGGAGATACCTTTGGAACTCCCGGAGTGAAAGGGCTCTGTAGAATCACCAGTAACACGTTTTGCACATCAAGGTGCTGCCATCTAACGGCAAGAGAGGACGAGCAGCACCTGGATAAATCACTGACTGCCACTGGCAAGCTTGCAGAGGCCTGGATTTTCTTTGCAGGCATAGAGATGCCTTGAATTTAGCCTAACTCTGCCAGAAATCCCATTCACTCTCCCCCACTGCTGCACCTTCTAGTGGGCACATGGATCTCTGAATACCATCCTCCCCCCACTGTTAGTCACACAGTAAGTCATTGTTATTGCCTCCAACTCTGTCCCTTCCACGCATCCTAGCCAGTAAAACTTCCCCCGCTGTGTCACATACACATTAAATATCCATCCCCGTGATCCACGCATGATCGATCTCCCCATCCCACATTACAGTCATGATTAACCTTCTCCCTCTACGTCACATATTCAATACACCTCCTTTGCCTCCTTCACTCAGACAAAATGAATCTCCTTAGTATTGTCAATAATAATTTTCTTTATATCCTGCATAACAACATGAGGCAACCTGACAGAGCACTCAGGCAATAATTCAATCTTAGCTTCCCACCGACGTTCATTAAACTGAATATAACTTTACCAGAGCTGCCACTGAATTATACCCTCATATCCTTGTGGGAACTGCATATTATTCCCTGGGGAATAGCAGCAATGCAGCCGAAGATGAAATAATACGATTTTAAAACCCCAGGATTGTATCTGATAGCACATTATTTCTTCATCTCATTACTCATTTTGCATATTAGTAATTAGCAGAGGTTATTTCCTCCATCCCCCCCACCTTTTTGTTTCATTCCATGTCTGATAACATTAATCTGTGGGAGATAAGATGCTGCAAGATTTTAATACAGCTGAAATGACGGAGATCTTCACTAGATGTAGGTAAACCCTAGGAATTGCAAATTCATTTTGTCAAAAAACCAAAAATCACTCCATACCACTCCCCCTTGTATTTCGGTACCCACCACTCCTACAGAATGAGTGTCCTCTGGCCCTACTACACAGTTAGATGGTGCAAAGCTCAGGTGGTCTCTGTGCTGATATTGTGGTGCTGCTCCTACTGCTGCCTGAATTTCTCTTGCTTGGTTTTTAACAGAGTCTTATGATTTACCCAACCCTAACAATAAGCACAAGATTTTTCCCAGTCCACAGTGGTTTCTTGTGAGGGCACTGGAAGCTATTCTGTGACACTGCTGTGTGAGGGAAAGGTAGAGTTTGTGATGTGTCACAGAGGCTGTACATGTACATAGTGAAAAGAAATTGAAGAAATGAAACTGAAGCTGTTGTCCTGCCTTGTGCTTCTTCCTCCAGTCTCCCTGGCCTTTGAGGAGTTTCCTTTAGCCAGCACATATGACCCCGTTTCCTACAATAAGACTGTGTTGCCTTCAGCAAGATGGCCACTGGTCACAAAGCAACTGAGAACCACTCTCTAACATGTCGGCATCAGCCCCGATCACAGAACTGTTTCCCAATCTCCTCTACAGCAAATGAGGCTAAAGAGCCAGCCAACGGCTCTGCTGGGCTGTGAGCAGTGACCGCCAGGCTCTGCATTCTGCTTCTTTTTCACAGGCTGCCTGTTCCTGTGGTGCTTGGGGACAGAGTCCAAACATTTCCCCCCCCACGTCACTCTCCTGCTTCTGCACACGTTGCCTGCTGTTAAACCTTATCCTGCTGAATACCATGTGTTTGATATTAATTACATGTCCAAGCCCCATGAAAGTCATTGAAATTTAATGAGATGCAGGGATGGAACCACTGAGCCAATGGCATTCATTAAGGGTTGCCATGGAGATCAGTTTGCCAGGCTTGACCCACATTAAGTGCCACTGGTCACCTCCCAAACAGACAAAAACATGAAATTAAAAAAAAAAAATTGCAGCCAATTCCTGAGGGGTCTGAGCACTATGGGCTCTGACGGCCTTCAGTCTGGGCAGCTGTGGCTCAGCAGCATTCAGTGTGCAGCCCATGGCGCGGTCAGAGAATGGGGCTTGAACAGAAGTCAGAAGATGCTCCTGAGTGGCATCTGCAAAAAGGAGAAAAAAATCCCACCAACTCACTGACACAAAGAAAACAGTGAGCTCTCTACACTTCCCCTACACCCCTTACAAGTGATGCAGCTGAACTTTTAAGCAACCTGTCACTTGAAACACATTTTGTGTTCTGTTTCCTAAACAATGCTGTTCCCAGCAAATACTGGTATTGTGGCTCTGAATCCAGGGAGATGGGTTAAGAGTATAAGAGATGGGGGGAGAAGAGATGTTGTAACTCAGCATGGAAATACTAAGATGAGAAATTTTAAAGGAGAAGAAATCTTCAGAGAACCAAGGATGATGCCCTGTGATACAGGTGCCCTGCACGTGGGTTGAGGAAAGCTGAAGTTACTTCCTGGCTCAGCCAGAATCTCTGCATAGACATGGTCAAATCCCTTATTTGCCATTGCCCCCATTCCCTCTGCAACAAAATCAGGGTCACACTAGGTCCTTCTAGACCTTTGTCTACTGAGATAGAAACCAAATCAAAGTAGAAAGTATCCTGCCCATGTGCTTTTCTAATGCCTAGTGAGAGGGGCAGCCTGACCTCAGACAGCTCTTTGTTGTCTCTCAGTATAAAAAAATAATAAACCAGAATTAATTAACCAGCTCACCAATCTGTCTACTTTACAGCCCACCGGTAATCAGTAAGGATCAGACTAAGGTGCAGCTGCAGGAGTGGCTGGGGGGGGGGGGGACAGCAGGGGAACACAAAAGGCCGTCGGGGCAGGGGTACCCAAACCGCTCTGGCACCCTGGCAGTTTTTTATCTTCCAAGTAAACCTGGGGCCATTCAAGGGCAGCCCCTTACACCGAGCTGACTGCAGGTGACACAACACAGCTGCCTCTGATTCCCAAACATCTTTTCATATTTTATTTTTCAACCTTAGTCCAAGCACTTACATACCAGCAAACACACACAACTGTCACATCCCAAGTTCTAGAAATGAACCTACAAGAACACGGTAAGTTTAAGCCAGGCTTCAATAAAATGATAAATGCCCTCATCAGAAAGGCAAAAATATAAGTTATCATTTATAAGGCAACTAACCCCTAAGCACAGAGGCCATCCTTTGAAGGACAACCCAAAAAACAGAGAAATTGCAACAAACGTGTCTGAGTATATCTGGTTCACCTAACCCATCTGCAGCCCTGGGAAAGAACCCCACTGCCAAAAATGGCTGAAACCTTATCCTTACAGCCTACGGGGGTTCAGATAATTATATCTGACATGAAAACTTGTAGCACATACAAAAAAATGGAGGGGGAAGAAAAGGTCAACTGTATAAAGATGCAATCACTGTGGAAGGGGCCAAGTTACAGCATGGTGAGCTGTTTAAACAGCCAAGATAAATAAGATACAATTAGGGTTACATTGGCTCACCCTTTTGAGATCCCATATGTGGGTGCATGAACCATTAAGAAAAAAAAAAAAAAAAGGCCAAGTTATCAGGACTTGCTGCTTATTTAACTTGGCCCATTTAGAGGCTCAATCTGTTCTAACTTCATCCCATTTTTGCAGCAAACATCCCATTTCCAATATTTTTGTACTTGTCAAGTGCTTTCTGATCACATCTCTCTTCTTTTTATTGTTTTCATTAGAAAGAGAAAAGTGCTGAGAAAGGGAAGAGAATCTGAACTCAGGGCCTCCTACACCAAAGTCAGCAAACCTTATCCTTTTGTGCCAGCCAGCCTAGGGTCTTTGGTCAAAAATGAAAGCACAAGAATTTCCAGCATGTTTAATTACCAACCACAGGGAGCCTGGTACAGACCCACAAATGGAACAACAACATATTGAAACTGGCAAAGAAAAATCAACTGAAAATATTTTGTGGAAGGGCCACAGAGATGAAACCCATTTCTGGAAGGATGCAGAATTTCATGGGAATGTGATGTCGGCATTCAAAGCCTGGCTCCTGCAGAGCTCCTCAGACTCATGCCTTGGGATCAGCATTCCCCAGCCTCTACAGAGGTTCAGAGACAAATCTAGTATTTTTACAGAGCTACCACACTGAAAGGGGCTTGTGTGCAGCAGTGAGGTTAATACAGAACACTTGTTATAGCTCTGCCCTCTTCAACACACTTTATAAATCGTTAGAAACTCCAGTTATTCTCTGTTTATGTAGTTGTTTCCAATCACAGTATTTGAGATGCATCCTGCTATCTTAGTATTACCAACACCACCACTGAAACAGACAGAAGGCTGACTCCATCGCCTGCTTTAGCAGCTGGATGCCACTCCACTGATGCATTAGAAACCATTTCTGCAAATCTTTGAAGTGTCATCCTCATTCATATGTGAAAGAGTACCTGGTTACATGATGGTGGGAGTACCATGGTGACAACCATTTGGGGCACAGACCACAGAGCAGGAGAGGCCATAGTGATATAATGCAAATGTGTGAGCTCCACCCTAGCCACAAGGAGCAGAAGAAACAATCAGTGCTGCAAATCTTTTGCTCAGCATCTCAGATTTAAAGTCTGTTAATAGGCACATGGCTACAGGATGAGATTTCCTTGCTACACACACAGAGTAAGTCTGCCACGAGCAGCCCCACAACAACTAGCAACATGCTGCTGTGGATCCCAGGAGGGCATGTAACGCTACAGGCATTCTCATTTTGCTAACTCAAATCCATAGAATTGCTCAAGTTCCAATAGCTCTCCAACACATTTACACACAACGGGACAAACTCACTGGAAAATGCATTCAAGAGCATCTCATCGTACCGCAGCACAGAGAGCTCCAGGATGTGAACCCACAGTGAACTTCACAGTGTGGCTGGTAGTGAAGCAAGCTGTGCAGCAGGGCTATCTAGAACAGGGCAAGGAGGGTACTAAGACAAAAGAAAAGCCGTTAAGTCTGCAGCAAAGGCATACTGTAAAAGGAAGCTGATACGTATGGAGCACTGTATGAGGAATCACACCATAAATGTCCTGGCCCTGTCACTGTCACAGCAGGGTTCTGCAGGACAGTACAGCCCCTTTGCTAACTGTCAAGTTTGGTAAACACTTGCAAATACCACTGCCAGAGCTGGAGCCCCAGAACAACATTGGTTGATTTTCTGTGCAGGGCTTTCAATCTTTAAAACTGGGTGAAAGTATCGTTAAATGCACATTTTGTTCATTGCACACTGTCTTTCAGCAGGGTTCATTAATTTATAAAGAGAGCTATATTTTATGGAAGAGCAGGTCTGCCTCTTTCTCTAGCATTCCCTGTTACCTGTTCCGCTCTGTGAAGCCTTGCTCCTTTATCAGGTTTGTGTCTGTGTGCCAGATTTCAAGAAGCCACCTCAGAACCTGGTAAGCACTTTGCCCTGCCTGTAAAAATGTGCTGGTTTAATACACAGTGGCTTTCCTTCTGGATGAAGGGCAAAATTCTCAAGCCCTGTGCACCAGTGCAACCCCCTGGAAGACAAGCAGGAGTTTGCTCTCACTACAACACGGATAGTAAACACAGGCAAGCTGGGAAAGTCTCACAGAGCTCTGTGGAAGAACAGCATGCCTAGCTCTAAGAGGCCTCAGCCTGCGATTAGAGCTTGATATGCCCATCTGCTGAACTACTCTGTATCTGGCACACCTTCCTGGGCTGCAGGCTGCCCTACAGCAGTACAGGTCCCAACAGTCTCCACATCCCTTGGCCTGGTGGCACCAGTTCATCCCACAGCCCAACAGGATAAAAGTGCCCCTGAGTTTCTAATGGTGGTGCCAGGTTGAAGTGGTCCCTCTTACACCAGATATTTCTCATTGAGCTGGGAGGAATAAAGCTGACATAAAGGAGCTGAAAAGGTCTGAGCCAGAGAGCAGTGTACAATGAGCCACCCCAGGCTGCTGGAGGCCCTTTAAGGCCATCTGGTCCTAACAGCAGCACCAGCGTCCCTCTCCCTCCCAGCACACACTCGCCCTCTCCTCTGGCAAAAAAAGCTGGCTCCTTCCAGTTGTGGGGAGGGGCAATTGCCATATGGGCTTGTGGCTGTGAGACTTGGAGGGACACTCAATACGGCAGACAGATGAATGTGGAGATAAAGCCAAACACACTGGGAAAAAACATATCCCTGCACCTCCTTGCCTCCTCTGCCAGATTACTTAGACACCTCTGCCCTGTTTCATTAAACAGAGAAGACCTACCCTATTGTTATCTGTCCCTGCCCCAGGCCAGAGAGGATTTTTCTTCAGTTATGCTCCCCTTTACTGCCCAAGCTCTCCCCTGAAGCGCTGACAGAGGGACAGGGATACAGCTCACACCAAGCCGAACTGAAGCACCCAGAGGAGGAACCCAGCCATGAAACCACTTTTTCCCTCCCCATTCATCACTGTCAAGCTGCAATAATTGAACATTTGCATCCCTGATTTCACACAGCCACCCCGCCACTCCCTACAGATGAGTAGGCCACCTATATTTACAGACCAACATGTCTGCTAGGTATCTGCTTGTGCTGAAGGCTGCAGAGGGAGAGGGGAGCAGAAGAGTATGATGTTTCTATTCTGCTGGTGCCTGACAAAAAGTTCTGGCCCCGAGGCTGCCAGCAATACTGGGCTTCATTCTTTATATTCCCCCATCCCATCATGTAAGCATCCAAATGGTGCCACTGCTGCTGTTGGGAGTTTGTTCTGTTTGCATCCTTTACACTTTTATCTCCTTCCCTGTGAGCCCTCATGGAGGTGTCTCTATTTAGTATGCAGGCCTGGTTGGACAGTTGCCATAGCAATCCATTGCAGTTCTCATAATATTGCAGCAAGAAAGATCAAAAAAGCAGGATTGTAATAGAGGGAAAAAAAAAAAAAAAAGAAATACAGAGAGAGAGGAAAAGAAAAAAGGCACCTCTCCCACTGCTCCCTGCTCCACCACACACACAGGCACTTTGCAAGAACACATCATTTTAGGACTGGAGTAAAAGATGAACGGTTCCAAAAAGTCACACTGCCAAAAAGCCAGACACCCACAGGGAAGAAAACAAGTGTCACTCATTTAGAAGCGTGGCAGCATGATCAGTATGCATGAAGCCTCCATTCCCTAGAATTCTTTATACACTACTTCCTCTCTCTCGGCTAAATTACATACTATTTGCCTAGAGACAAGGCTTTACCTGGCACCCCCTTATCTACACAGAGACACAACTCCTTTGCTCTGAGGACAGTTAATGCCTAAGCAGTACATTTATTCAGATCATCCACACCTGCTCATGAGGGAGCAGCTCACAAGCCAGAGTTTGCAAAGGCTGATGTTGGCTCTCAGTGACCAGAGGCCAAGCGAAACAATCTCATTTACTTTTTTTCCTGGATATGCTTGGGATGCCCATTTGAAGCAAGCCTGTACTGTTGTACAAATAAGAACTAAACCATCCCTCTACACAGTGGCCTCTAAAGTGGTCCAGGGATCTATCGGCCAAATCACTACCCTGTACAGCTAAGTCCCAGGCAAACAAGCCTTTGCTATGAAGGAGTTCAGCCAGGAATGCAACAGACACCAAAACATCTAATTTGACAACAGTCCCAAAACAAAGACTAGCATGCTTGGTCTTGCGGACACTGCAGCTGATGCTTATGCCAGTACAAAAGCTGTATCAGTGCCATTTGGTGTCTGCTCTGACATGTGCTGCTAACCGTAAGCATACTGTGGATTTGTGAGCTTATGAAGTACCCAAATGAAAGAATACAGCTGGTGCTACCTGAAAAACACACCTGGGCTCATCACCAAGACCAGGCTCTCAGCCTGGCCTCTCCTGAGCCCAGATCCTTCACCCATGTCTTCCTTCACCTATCCTTCTCTATTTTAGTTTACCTGCAAAAATACTAAAAGATTTTTTTTTTTTTTTTTTTTTTTTTTTTTATTTTACATTTCATTAGTGC
>JAAGNO010013382.1:85201-115441 GCA_033439905.1 Ceryle rudis | reverse complement strand
GCGTCCCCTCGCCCCCGGCGCGGGCAGGGGCGGTGGAGGCCGAGCTCGCCCGCATCCACTCGTGTTCGCGGCTCTCGCGTCTTTCCCGTGGTTTGTTCCCCCCGTCTAGAAAAGGAGCGCGGCGCTTTTGGTGGCTCTCCTCCGTTTGACGAGCAGCGGTCGCTGGGGAGCTATTTTCCTCTCCTGCCTGGGTAGATCCATTTCACAGTCATCCCGCCTGCCAGCCCTAATTCCCAGCACGTATATTGTGCCGTTCCTCCATATTTTCTTTTCTCACCACCCAGGCATCTTCAAGTTTTGAATCTCAGTCGGGAGTCTCTTCTTCCTACAGGTGCATGTAGGAGTACTCTGTTGCTCTAGTCAAAGAGCTCGCGAGGAAAGATCCTTGTGAGCAGGTGGTGTTTGGCTTCTTTGCTGTCATCTGGATAAAGAAGACTTTATTTGGAAAGTGCAGTTTGTTTTGTAAAGCCTTGTGAAAAGGCAGAACCAAACCCTAGCTTTTTATAGTGGTTTCACTGTTGTAATTTCCAGTGTGAAAGAGACCAGTGGGCTATGAACCTCTTTATCAGCTGACAACAGTGGATTTTTCACTTGTGGGAGGCATCCATGCATTTTTCTTTGAGAAGGAAGAATAGGGCAAGATTTAACTTGCTTACAGGATTTCATCCCCAATGTTGGTTATTCCTAACTGAATAACATAAAAATACTAAACAACTACTTTTTTTTTTTTTTTACCAAAAGGAAGTGAGAAAACAGTAAATGCTAAGGTACTCTGCAGTGTTGATCTCAAGTAGCTATGTTCTATTTGATAAACATGGTGACAGGAAGGCTGCCATCCAGTTAGGAATAAAATGCAGTAAGTGGAAGAATCAAAATATGATGTGTTTATCTTGATGCTTGTGTTAAAATTGAAGTTAGAATAGTGACTTCTGAGAATTTTTTGCTACTGCTCAATCACACATATATATATGTGCATGCACTTGTGCTCTGCACGGTGTGTAATGGAAGCATCACGCTTCCAAGAGGTCTTAAAATAATCTTTTTGTCAGAAATATTGTCATACATTTTATCACAAATTATAATAGTACTTTTTTTCTTTTGTCCCACAGAGGCGAACTATGCAAGCAGCACCAGAATTCCTCTCCCTGGTGACGGACCAGCTAATCAGTCAAACAGTTCAGCACCACACAAGCCAACTGTTCTATCTTGGCAAGCTGCAATTGATGCTGCTAGACAAGCAAAGGCTGCCCAAAATATGAGTTCCACCACAGCCCAGCCTGTAGGATCTCTGTCCCAAAGAAAACGCCAGCAATATGCAAAGAGCAAAAAACAGGGTAATACGTCTAACAGTCGGCCACCTCGTGCCCTTTTCTGTTTATCCCTCAACAACCCAATACGAAGAGCCTGCATTAGTCTAGTAGAATGGAAGTATCCTTTGATGTATTTTTTTACAATCTGTGCCTTGTTTTCTGAATGTATCAAGGGGATAGTTTTACAGCATCACAGCTCACAAGAGTTCACTTGGACGTGTGGGTAACTGTCATTAATGTTGCTGGTAGTTAATTTTGCTTAAGTTCCTATTAAAAATAGCCTCTTACTCTGTATCATAATGACACGTAATATAATTTTACTGAATTAAGTAGCTCAAAGGGAGAGAAGAACTCGGAACTATTCCTTTTTTTCTTGGAGGAGAATTTTCAGAACTTTTTAAAGTTACAAGCTTATATTCTCTTCCATCAAATCTCTGAATTGCATTTGTTGTCCTTCCAAAGAAGGTTTAATGGACAGACGTTCATCTAGCACTGCTAACTGGGAGATGGCCTAACATGTCAAATCTGTATCTTCCATATTGCAATTTGGTGTATTGCCATTAGGGCAAATGAGTCAGTGTGGAAATCTTTTACAAAAGATTGTTTTTCCAAGTACTAAAAGTAGGGAAGAGCTTTAGTTAAGCCAAGGACTCACTCTAAGCGCATACAAGTGTCTGAACTATGTTAATCCTCTGAACTTTTGCAACGTATGCCTACCATGAAACATATTTAGAAGACCGTACATCTGAAGGTGGGAGATGAGCTATCCTGTTGTCAGGATGACTTGTGTGCTGGGAAGGATTGCTACATCTTTAGTTCAGCGGTTGTGATGTTGAAGTGTGTGGATTTTGTTGGCAGGACTGATGGCATGTTGATTTGGTATATCATTTAATTCTGAAGAAGAGGTTTGAAACAGAAAAGAGTTTTGTTGAGATATGAGGAGAAAAATGTTTGCCTATTAGCCATGGCAACATCCCTGTTATGGGAAACAGCTGTTCAAGAGAGTAGATTGCTGAAGTAAACCTCATTTTGTTCCTTTAAACAGAACAGCCAACCTGGCAATAGGAACTGTTACTCCTTTATAGGGCTTTGTTTTTTTTTTAATTTCTTGGAACATAATTCAATTGCAAATTAAAGATTTTGCTTTCATTTAAACTGGTAGAAGTCCAACTAATTTCAGTAAATTGGTCTCTCCTTGGCTAAGGTCAGTTAAATGAAATTACTATGGATCTAGAGTGGAATAACTCAGGGCAGAATTTGTCCCAATAGCACATGATCATAAAACAAGGCTGTCAGTCTTGTGCTGGTATCATTTGTTCATTTCACTCTGGAGAACGTTGAAGGTTAAGGTGTGTGGTGTAACGTTTTGTACACAACCTAGCAGCTGTTGATGTTGACGGCTTTGTGAGCATAAACTCAGCCCCTGAGATGACAAACCTTTTGTAGGACAACAAACAGTCTGACGGATCTTATGAAGTATTTGGGCTTTGTAGCAGTTTTTTTTCCAGGAAAGACATTTTAAACTGACAAAAATAGGCTTTTGAACATACTCAGTACGCTCCTGTCAGTCTTTACGGGATTCTTATGGACGTGTATCAGGAAGTCGTTCATTGAAGTGAGGAAAGAATGTTAAGAGTCACAGTTAAAGCTCAGAACAGTCCATTTCCAAACTTCCATGAATAGGTTCATCTGGATACCTCTGTGGTTGTACTTAGAAGAAAATAATTAAATACTGTAGGGGAAAAGCAAATTAATGATAAACTGAAGGATGGACTTCATTGGCATGATTTTTAAGTCTTTTTCTTTTAGGAAAACAAATGTATCTCCAGGTTTCAGCTGCTGTCACCCAGATATGGTATAAAAAGTGCAGCTACAACTCTATTGTCATTGTGAAAACTGTAGCCTCTCCGTATGCACGGCTGCTAAGCCAGTAAAGATACTCTATTCCCCAGTCTACTCACCCAAACTTTCATCTGTCCTGGCCAAAGCAAAATTGTGAAGCTCTCCAGCTGTCAGAGACTTGAAGAGGGGCTCAGAATTTTCCTGTGTCTATTGTACAGCTCTCCGGCTCTTGTGCAGGAGAACAGTTGTGATTTGCTGGGAAGCATTTTCATATCCTACTATAAGCTGTATCCCAAATGACTTTCCTGCTTTGGACAAACACATTTCTGTTAACATTAATGAGACTTAGGTGAGCATGTGAGGACAGAACAGCTCAGTAAGTATTTCTTCATGATGACCCATGAGTCAAGAGTCTGTAACTGTATTAATCTCTGAAGTTTAATATAAAGTGCTCTGTGGCAGCAAGAGTAATAGTTTTTATCTTTTATTTTTTTTTTTCCCAAAAGGAAAGGATGTTGAAAGATCATTGTGATGGGAAATACTATGGTATAGTGATATAAGCAAAGGTGATAAAGTGTTTGTCACAGTTACCAGTCAAAATATTGCCTGAAAAGTAAGGCTTGTTTTACAAGTGTTGATGCTGAAAGGAGAACTAGACTTAAGTTTGTAGATACTCGTAATTCGTGAATTCCTTAACAGAATTTTCCAGACCATTTGACATATTTATACTACTGTCTATTTTTGCCAATTGTGTGGCCTTAGCTGTTTACATCCCATTCCCAGAAGATGATTCTAATTCAACTAATCATAATTTGGTAAGTACTCTTGAGTTTTTATTTTATATTTGTTTGCTATGGTTTTTAGATTGATGGTCATGATTAGCTGCTAGTATTTGAGACTGTATTAAGTATAGATAACTGTAATTAAAAAAATAAAAATGCTATATAGTGAGATTTTAAAAGGTATATGGATTTTTTTCCAGTTTTAATATATGATCCCTTATGTCATGTGTTTAAGATCTATTTTTTTATCAGTGAAATTCTTTGGAGGTGTGAATGTACAGTAATGTCACGCTGCATGTATACATATATTTGTTTGGTATAAAACCTTTAATTTGAATTTCTATCACTTGTATTGATTAAATATATTTACTTGCTGTCACTGTGTTTCTGACACCTGTTTCAGTCCTGAAGTTTTGCTGCTTTTTCTAATATACTTCTCTAGACTGTTTTCAATTTGTAATGATATTATTTTGCCAGATATTTTTAAGGAGAAGAAGGTAGGAAATACATAAATACATTTTGAAGTGGTAGGAATATCAATGTGAATTTTTAAAGCAGTCACTGCTAGTATAAGTGATTTTTCAAGAAAGGGCTGGTACTGCAGTAAGTAGTTTGTGGAGATGTATATTATTCTCCATCGAAAAACTACTAGTGTTGTGCTTGAAAATACATCACTAAAACTAATTTTGTTTTAATTCTCTATTAAAAATTCCAAAGGCTCTCACAGTCAAGGGTAATATTGAATTACATTGCTATAATTTCACTGTTTATATTAAACACCATCTTGAAATAGTGGAGTTTGGTGGTTCTGTGAACTTAATCTACATGTGATTGTTGGGGGGAGGAGAGGTTTGTTCACAAAATAAAGAATTGTAAGGTAATTTTGGGTTAATTTACCTGGAAAACTTAAGTTGGCATGAGGTCTTCTAGTTAAAAACATGCTTGTGTCATTTGTGGTATGCAAGATTGTTTCTTTTCCTAAAAGTATTTCTGTGCATGTGATCTACTGTGTATTTTTTTGTTTATCAAGATTAAGTACATATGGACAATAAAAAGTGCCAGCAAAAAGCAGAATGATTCAGGTCAATGTAAAGAATGATTTCTGCAGCTGTGTGTCTAGCCAAGTGTCTGTATCTGCCTTTTCTTCCCCGCACCCCACAAAATTCAGGGCACAAATGTCCATAACTGTCAATCCACCAGGAGATCCACTAATAACTAATTTCACAAAGCATTACATGAAAAGGGTAAAGTAGTTGCTTGTGTCAGAGGCTAATAATTTTGAAAGAAATGTTTTTAGCCTTAGTTTGGTTGGGCAAATGTCTGGTATTTCTGACATAATTCTACAATTCACTGCTATTCAGAAAGAAACAGAAATTTTCGGCCCTGATTATTTTTTATTTATTTTTTTATCTAATGTTGCAAGGTTCATAAAAGCAAAAATATTTTTTTGTAGTAAGAGATCCTTATCTCCATTTTAAGTAGAAAGGGTCTTGGGCATGCCCAGTATATAAAGTATATACTTTATGTGTGTAAAGATTACGTGGCCATTTAAATTCTCTCAAATTCCTATTTAAACTTGCATCCCATTTGTACTGATGTTGCATAATTCACCTAAGTTTGCTCAAAGGTCAGAACTAACCTGACAATGTACTTTCAGGTACTGGGACAGATTTAAGCCAAATAGAGGAACACATAAGCACATCTTATGCATCTGATCTAAAAAATTGTTCTGGATTGAGCAGCATTGCCTTTTCTTATGACTGACATTCTGTATCATGAAATGCACTCACCTGTGGTCTGGGTTCACATCTCTTCCTCTGGTATTTCACTGACGTTTTTCCTGGTGGTTTGATCTCATGAGGAGGCTGCACTCCACTCTGGCTTTAATTCAAATTCAAAAATTTAGGAGAATAAGATAATTATTCTCCTTGCAAATTAGGTGTTTGGTCCTATCAACCCCACATCCTCTTCTCTTCAGCTTTGTCTCCTTGGACACAGACATCCATTGACACTGTACGGATTGCAGCACCTGTATCATTTAGTGCTTTGGAGTGAGAGACCAGAGTGAGGAACAGGAGGATGGTCTGTGTCCAGTGTCTTCAGTTCCTTACTAAGTAAACTCTCAAAATTCATCTTTAAAATTCTAGTTTGCCTATGGATATTATAGGCTTGGTTCTTAAGGAGTTAATCAATGTGGCCTCATTGAGTTGAATAGATTAATTGCTTTCCATCAGCTAGTTGAACTGGCTTGTATTTTTGAAGTTGTAAACAGAAAAATATTTATGCATGTGGATTTTTCTTGTGAATACAAAATATGCTTTTTAGTCAACCATGGAAAAAAAGCAGTGGTACAAGAGGGCAAAAAACAGGGCAACTGTTTTGGAAACATTTCCAGTTGTGTTTGGGCTAGGGAGAAGACTGTTTACGAGAATTTGAGTAGTCAAAGTGTTCATTCTTTATGACTTCAGGAAGCCTGCAATGGCAGCTTCAGTCCAAAGGTGTATGTGCAGAACAGGTATGAATTTCTTTTTGTGATGGGATGTAGAAGACAGTTTATGTATGATGGAATTTCCAAGACTCGTAAGAGAGACCTGAAATACAGTTTCTGAGTCTGTCTTTACCCGTGACTGAGCCAGTCACTGACCATATGTCAACCACCTAACGGCTGGTTGAGCCGTGAGTGAGCACTGTGCTTTCTCATGAATGTTTCAACATGTGGTGTCTAATCAACACAGTCAGTTATATGCTGCAGTAGTAATGGCAAAAGAAATTTTAGCACAAATTAACCAAAAAACCCCAAACATTTTAAGAAACGGGTAGATGGGCTGTAAGAGAAATAGTAAATCAAATGTATGTATACTTATGTATTTTTTTAAATAGGATGTGTCTTGAGTATCTGTTATGCTTGAATATGAGCCAACTTTTAATCATAAATATCTCAAGATAGATGTCTATGAGAAGAATCTGCTCCCTTGTTTTTGAAACAGTAGACTGTTTATAGAAACTTGATGGTGCAAGCTAAGTGTACAGGTGGGACAATGATGTCTTTCTCTGTTGGTCACTCATCTTTGCTGACAGGCAAGTGGTAATTATTGATGTTTTTGTGACAGAGTGTGCGGCATGCTATGAGATATGAGATACGATAACTTAAGGAAGCAAAAAAAGGTTTCTTTATGATACCAATGACTAAATTGAGCAGATGGTAATCACTGAAGTTGTAGGATAGGAGTCCCTTTCATTATGACGTTTTTTGTCTTGTCTTCATCTTCTGAGTAGACAAGCTTAGATTTCTGGTTTTCCTTTTTGCCAATCTCAGAGTAGAGGGTGTGCTGCAGCTGTCTTTTCTCACAGTGGATTTATTCATGGTCATCCTCATTATCTCTCAAAAATGTGTTAGTACTGTGTGATAGAAAGCCATGCGTTTCAAACAAAGCAGAAATGCAGAGTTAAATTCAGAATGGACTGTGCTTGACTGTTTGCCAAGTGTTACAGACCTGTGTTCTGTAGGAAAGTTCATCTCATCCTTTGTCTAAAACACCTTGATGTGTGTCTCTGGAGTGTGCCAGGAGAGGCGGGAAGAAGGGATCTTCTTTTCTGTTCTCGAATGACATAGTTCTCTCCTTCTCTAGACTGCAGAGAGTGCAGTACAGATCAGTGAACTTTGAAAAACAGTTATTGAACTTGATCCTGAGTTCTACTTACTATTATAGTAAGTCCTAATCAGAATTCTTTCATAAGTGGGCCCAGCAAGTAGGTGGCAAAACTATTATTGAACCAGAGAAATTATTTTTCCTCTTGCAATGGAACAGGGGCAGTGTACTCTGTGATGAAATCCTCAAACTCATTAATTCATATTTTCATGTATTTCCTTTCTTCTGCCTCCAGAAGTCTCAGGTGATCTGAACTTTCCATGTTTGATTCAGCTCTTCTTCTGGCAGTGTTTCTTGTCTGAGCTTGATAAGAAGCAGTTTCTGGCAGGAAGGATTTCCTCTATATATCTTTCTTCTGTTTCTGTGTTTTTCCATTTTTTTTCCCCCCCATCTGTGCTATGTTATTTCACTTCATGTCTTTTGTCTTCATTAGCTTCCCACTCATTTCTTCTTACCTTTTGTCTTTACCCTCTGGCTTCCCTCTGTGTTTACTCTTCTGTTTGTCCTCTTCTGCAGCATGCTTTGCTCTATCTCACTCTCCCACCTCAGTTTTTCTTTCTTGTATCTTCCTGCTATACCATGTTCTGTCTTCCTGTGCTTTGCTTCCTACTGATTTGCCCACTGGTTTGACTAACATTGGGCTTCTGACTTTACAATATACACACAGATTGGCACAATACAAGTATGGATTTTGGCCATGATCAAGACTTTTTTTTTTTCAAGTAAGGGGGGGAGAAAAATAACAAAAAAAGTGAACAATAAGAAGGGATCCATCCATACAGAGCCTATGAAAACTACACCCCTAAAGTTTGAGTTTTCTGCTTTGGGGGTACTGCATCTCTTGTGACTAGACCCTAAAGGTTTTCACTGGTGGCACCGTTCTACTCGAGAAGAGATTGACAGCCTGTGTGTTTTGGGAGACTTACTTGCATAAATTACAGCAAATTGACAAGTACAAAGTCATGGGAGTAAAGGATTTGACCCTAATGCGTGAAGGGCTGGAATCTAATGGTAATTAAAAACTCTGTGCCCCAGTAGAAGAATTCTTCAGCTTTGATTCTGACTACTGTTGTCAATGGAGAATGTTCTCAAAGAGTAGAAGTTCTGCATTAAAAGAAGGTCTCTCCAGCCTGTGCTTAACAGAGCAGGTCAGGTGATGGTCCTGGACACCTTCTCTTCTTTCTCCCAGGCAGTTGGGACTGGGAAGATCATAGTGAGGGACACTGCTGTGGAAAGGTAGTGCTTGTGTCCTATCTTTCAGGTAAAGATTTCTTCTGTAAGCAGATTTAGGTGGATCTTTCAGTGCCGCCAGCAACAGGAAAGCCAGTGTTGTCCCTGAGCTGTTAGTTGTGCCTTCAATCTAGGGCACAGCAGGAGTGTACTCTAAGAACCAGTTGAACTCTTGACTTAGAGGTGTCAGGCTTCCTTATCTCATTAGCAACCCCATGACTCATTCAGTTTTAAGGCCACATGACTAATCCATTCATTGAAAAGGTTGGTTTTTACATTGCACACAATTACCTGAAAATATTATCGTGAGAATGTTTTTAATTTTAACCACCTTTAGTAAATAATTCTAAAGTTTCTTGTTTGATTGCTAAATGTTCTATGATGTATTTTAGACTTCTATCTATATGTGCTGTCTTTGCTGTGTTTACTTCTTCAGAGGTTTTTGAGGCTTGGGTCTCTCTCACTTCACTTGGAACATCTCCCAGTCTAAACTTTTTGATACTGTGTTTCTGATATTTTTCTACCTTTGGATTCTTAGCAAATCCTCTCTCCTAATGTCTCTGCTAACTACCATAAAGGTCACCCAAGTAAGATTTTTTGGGACAGATGTGAGGTAATTTGGACTCAATAAAAGTAGTTCATTTTGCACATGGGATAACACGATGGAGACATTCCAAGGTTTTGTGTATATTTAGCTAAGCACCTAAATACTGCTACTAAAAGCATTAGATTAATTCTTTTAAGGGAAAATGTCATTACTTTGAAAAAATATTTTAAAATGTTGATTCTAATTATAACCAGTATACCACAGAAATTTTATGTTGCCTATCAATTCAAGTCGGTGAAATGTATGTATTGCTCTGTGTATGAGTAGTCAGGAGGGCCTGTGAGAAAGTCAGTAGTTTAATGTTTTAGGAGCTGTCCTTTTTCTTTTCCGATAGGCTTAAAAATGAAGAAGCTTGAATTATCATCAGGTTTTCTGTCTCTATGCATATGTAAATGCTCTGAGGGGCAGTTTTGGCCATTTTTTTCCGGCTATTTTTTTTATGTACATTGATTACCCTGACATCTAGTTTCTCATTCAGAAAAATAATGTAATTATGTAACCACTGGAGCAGCCTGATTTACCATTCTGAAAGTTAATAGTAAAGCTGTTTGGTTATTAGGTGAGACAATCTGCATCAGTAAGTAACCTTTGCACAACTGCGAGAGTTCCTTAACAGATGACATTTCTGCATGAGGATTATAAAAAATATTTTAACGCTGTATTCAGCCCTGTCTTCATATTTCATTTTATTTTATATTACTGGCAGCCCAAAGCTTCCAGTAGTGTGCATTGACTAATTATTATGGATTGCTTTGACTTTTATCAGTGCAGGTCATGTATTTAGAAAACTTTTTTCCTTTTTGTTTTAATGCACACCTCTGCAAAATAGACAAAAATTCTGAGTTGTTTAGGGGTTTACACCCACTTTGTCCTGCAGCCTGTTCCTAGGCCTGCCCTATAACAACAGCATAAAATAGCTCTTGAATTTTCATGGTAAAAATAATTGCATGTGTCAAGTCCCTCTCTACTGATGAATGAAACAGAACTTTTATTTCACGCTCTCCCTTAGGAAAAGGGACATTCCTGAAAAAAAGAGATGACCAAGATGACTGGCAATTTCCAACTGGTAGAAAGGTCATTTGGGTTTTTAGAGGTTTGGGAATAACATAGACTAGTCATTGTTCTTCATTTTATTTCCTGTGCCCATATGCAACTCAGGATCTGTCTAATTCAGCACAGATAAAAATGATTATCTGGAGTGCAAATGTATGAGAAGAATGCCCACAATGTAGTTTTACAGGTTTCAGTTAATGATGCTACAAACCCCACCCCTTTTTTTTTTTTTTTTTTTTATGCAGGAGATAGCTTCTCAGTCATCCAAACCAGAAGTGGTACATCTTTTTACTTAATCATTCCTGTTTGTGAGGAAATGTTTTTTCCGTGTTGAAAGTTGCAAGCTTGTTCCTGTGGGGAATTCCTACTAAGGGCTTGTGTCTCCTTAAAAAGATTTGCTGGTAGTGCTTTGCTGGCAAACTGCCTGGGGAGGTACAGCATACACCAGAAAGAGTTCTTTTCCATTATAGCCTAAAGTCAGTCTCTCAAACAGAATAGTGCTGCTCTGGTAGAAGGCACCTTTTTTTTTTTTTTTTTTAAAAAAAAAAAAAATTCTGGCTTAATTGTGCTGTGAAGAGCAGTGATTCCTCACCCTTCTTTTCCCTTACTCTGTGCTTGATGAAGGTAATGTCTGCAGAACTTTAAAGACCAGTTGCAATAAAAGCAAACCTGTGTACTTCCAAATACACAGCATAATTTTGTTTGGTTACTACATCAGTTAAATGGTCAGTGGGAGAGTTAGATTTGACATTAGAATGGTAATTCAAATCTAAAGTGAGTGTTTCAGATGAGTGCAAGAAGTTTGTACTTATCATACAAACTGTTGGAGTAGAGTGAAAGTTGATTTTTAAATGCTCTGAAAAAAGAACATGAACAAACCTCGATTATAAAGCCAGGCTACTGAGTGTATCTAAACCATGTCAATTAGTAATTTACTCCAATATTGAGCATGTAAATTTAACACAATACTAATCTACAGTTTTATTCCTTGACAATAGTTGCTGTGCTAAAGGAAACACTGAAGACTGTTTATGAAGCTTTTACTAAAAATGAATAGATAAAATTGAATTTTTACGTGTTGCCCTGTATCTGTGCCATGCCAAAAGTAGATTGGCATAAATATTGCTAGGATTTGCTTTACAAAACCTGTTTTAGAACTCTAGGTTATAAAGAAGGTACATGATTACTTCTAAAAAGAAATTTCATATAAAAAGCATATCATGCCTTGAGAACTGTGTTTGGGTTTTTATGTGGTCTGTGTGTCTTGCAATAGCAAAGAGCAGGGGTCCATGGTTTTTGGAAGTGCTGCTGAAGGCTTGCTTGCTTCATTTGAGCAGAAATTGAGAAGTTCTGGGAGCTTTCAAAACACTGATTCCTGGGTACTTTAAGACTTATGTAGCTGTTAAAATCAACTGAAAACTATTTTCTACTCCAGTGAGCTTTAATGACAAACTGTTTTCAGTGATGGTTCATTGAATGTGTGATTTGGTTTCCTGTATGTTTTGCAAGAATTCAAATTTATCTTGCTATCATACTCTGAAACCTTTCTTTTGCTGGGCCATCTGGAAGGACAACGCCGCGAAGAAAGGTTAAATGAATATATGGTGATAATGGGAGAATGCTAATGAGGATGCTTTTCAACTTTTAGTTTGGGTGTTTTGGTTGTGTGTGTGGGGTTTTTTGATATTGCATAATCGTCTGCAATAAAATTTTCATTTAATAGTTTGCAAATAGAATATCATTCCTTTCAGAGGAGATGGAGACCATGTGCTTAGTTTCTGCTTGTATAAAATTCACTTGGTAGTGCCAATTAGCAGCTTACTGTTCGTGTTTTTTTCCATAGTCAATTTATGAAGAAAAGTGCTTTTAGAATTCCATTACTTCTTGAAGAATGCCAGGATTAAAATGTGATTCTTCTCAGAAACTTAGGTGCTTGACTTCAGCGTCTAAACCAAACTTTTACTTAAAGTTTGACATTTATACTCAAAATTGAACTATGGAAATAATATTTTCAATGAAATCAACACAGCTGACCAGGAGACACAGTTTGCCTGTTTAGTGTTAGTAGGGAGTATGAGTCTAAAATAATGCTGTAGAGATTAATAGTAATAATATGAAACTGTGATATGATGAGCAGATTGCTTTACATGGATTTATTTGTATAGTTATAACAAAGATTTGGGTTTTTTTCCCCCTCTAGTTTAATATGACAAGGTATTATTCCAGTACATTTTCAGTTCAGTTGCCTGGCTAAAAGTTTGGGCAGTGTCTAACTGTTGCCATTCATGATGGGCTTCACAGTGGTCACTGTTTATGTGGGTAGAGAACGGTTTACAAATTTGAAGTCTCGTAGAGTTATACCTTTTGCTAATGTCTTCATTAAGGACCTGAATGTTGCTACTTGCCACTGTGGTAAAACATGTAATGCAGACTGTGATCAGTGTTGGTTGGTGTATCAGAAGTGATGATGCTAGAAAAACAACTTGCAGAAGATCAGGTTTTAATCTTAAAATTTGGTTTTATTGCATATTTTCTAAGAAACTAATATTTGATGTATCTTAATTGAGGAAAGTGGTTCAGCCCAAAGATTCATTTGGCCAATTTGTTGTAGTCGTCCTTTTCACATATGAAACAAAACAAGTGTGAATTTTTATCACACTTGACAGCTTAAATATGTTGTACTGAACTACCAGGTTGCATTTCAGTAAAATTTTGTGGAAGATCCAGTGGCACAAAGGAGCATACAGAGCCAGTTACGTTTGTATGGTATAAAGGCTGGAAAGCTCTTTACAATGTAAGATCATACACATAGAAGCCTTCATGAATAAGGTTCGGTAGTTTAATAATTGTACTTCTCTGGGTTGGCTGGCGGTTGCTGCAGCAGCTCAGCAGCCTCCAGCAAGATCGCATCTTATGCCACTCAGCTAATCAGAAAAACACAATCCTTCCAAGGTACCGAGTAGCAAATACCCCAAAGCTGTATTATGTTTATCAGACATTTTGTAAGTGCAGTTTACACTCTGATGGATTTATTATGATGACATTACTTTTTTTTTTTCCAAATATTCAGAATCCTTTAAAACCCATGCCACTGCTGTGTGGCATAAGTCATTTATTCATCATGAAATATGCTTATCTTCATCCCAAGAAGACTACTAGTTCTGAGTTCAGGTAGCTTTTACCATTCAATAATTTATTTCTTGTTATAGCAAAGGAAAAAGCCGAAGGAAAACAACAACTTAACCAAATTTATTAAGATAAGGTCTCAATATCTTGACCCTACAGACTTCAGAAAAACTAATGAAAAAAACCTCAGTCATAAAAAGGAACAATGTTTGACCCAACTGTGCCTAAAAATATGGTATTAAATGATGCTTACTGTGGTTTGTGCTCTGGTCGACTGCTGAAGCAAAGATCAATACTTCCAGGTACTGGAATAATAATATCCATGACTGGCTGCCATTAGTAGTGCAAGGCAGCTGGCTCTGTCTGCTGTTGAGGTGCCTCAACTGTTGTAGTTCTCGAGGTGTGCTATACAGCAGGAAGTTTCTCTATGTTCTAGTACAAAATTGAATGGTACTTTAAATTTTCTTATATTTTTGTCTTAAATATAATGAAGCTATCGCATTTAACTGAAATCCCCTAAAACTTGATTTCAGCAGAGGCTGTCTTATTTTACTGGCTAATTTTCTGTCAGTTTTATGTTTGCACTGTCACGGGTGTGTTGGTGTAAGCCCATCTTAAGACCAGACATGTCTGCCATCTGTATTCTTAATGCAATAAGAAGACCTTACCCTGAACTCTGAAACTCGCTGGAGGCTTTGCAAGCTTAACACCCATAGTTAATGCAGATTGTGCATAGGTAGACTGAGCATGCACAGACCTACTCTGTCAGCATAGGTTAGATATGTGACTTTTTTAAAAGGACTTTGTGTCTTCTAGCAAAAGACTATCAGCTGCTTCTCATATCTATATTTTCCTTAAGTGCTCTATGGCTGAGAGAGTTTATCAGTGTGGATGAAAAATACATAGGCCAAAAGTTGTGATGTGGCTCTGTGACTTCTCAGAGCATCTGCTTTCAACCAAATACTGCAGAAACAAAGATTTCAAAGTCATTATTATTTTTTTTTTATTATTTTTTTTGAGAACAGCAAGAAAGAAACTTTGTGTTCACTCATTCCCCCCCAGGCAGGTTGCAGCACAAGCCCACGTGTCAAACCAAAACTCATCAACCAATGCCAGGCTGTAGGGATGAGGCTTTATTAATTTTCATGCTTACAGAACTGCTTGTGTCCTAAGATGAACACTGAATGATGTGGGTTAAGGAAATAAAATGGCTTGGTGCCATAGCAGAAAGGGTAAAAGAAGGTGGGTAAGATGCTAGCCAAGAACTTCAGCGAGCATTGAGTTTTTTAGTTTACCCCTAACTTCTTGTGTGTTCTTCTACAGGCTATTTATCTTTTTAGTATTTTAATTTTCCACCTATAAAACAGCTTTCTGCTCTAAAAGGTTATCAAAAGGAAAAGTAAGTTTGAGGCTGTGGAACATTCAGCTATAACCAATAGGGCTCACATGAACACTGGAATGAAATCTAGGGAGTTCTCTTAAAACAGTTTCTTATTTTGTCTTTATTTGGAAATTATTTGGCTGATTTTCTGGTGAATGCTTTCTGGTGAATTTTGTTGTCAGAGGCTATATTTTAAGTTTGAGAACGTAGAATGTTTTGGCAGCAAATTTTGGTGAAGAAATGATTGGTAGTGGCAATATAGGAACAGAAGGAACAGCCTCTGTTCCCATAGTGATGCAGCAAAAGCAGTGACATTTAGGTAAACAGCAGTAGGAAAGGAAATTTGGGGGAGTGAGCTAGATGTCTCAGAAGATACAGTAAGCTTCCATACGGTGTTCCATGTGTATCTGAAAATGCTAATGTTAAGCTTCTGTTTGTTACATCAGTAGCACAAGTACCCCCCAATGTTTGCTTGGTTGGGAAATTCAGTGCCTTCTTTGAACAGGTGATGTGTGAATGAAACCAAGGCAGGCAGCATCACATTCAGCAGAAACTGGACGTGGCAAAAGAAAGCATGGTATTTGGAGGGTTCACAAATATGAACTGTCCAGCTGGTGGAACAGTACCACTGAAGGTGTTTTAGCATGATCATGTGACATATGGATGACAATGGTATTTTTAGAAACCCTTGCAGCATTGTTACTGTTGATCCAAACATTACAGGCTCCTTAGCCCCAAATAACTATTTTAAGTATATGTATGTATATGTATGAAAGCAGGACCCTGGTACTCATTTTACCCAATGAGTGCTGGAGCTGAGACATTACATGATGTTGTGTGTACCTCTTTCTTTGTACTGGTCATTGCAAATTCTGGAATCATGTAAGGACTGTAGCTTGCAGATTAGGTAAATAACTAGGTGGATGGATGAAAGTGGTTTTTTTTTAGTGTAATGGTATTTGTTTGAAATAAAGTAGTAGGAAGAACAAGGCATTCAGAAAAATTAATTTCAGGTAGGAAGTGAATTTCAGACAAATGTTGTGGGAGAAAATAAGAGTTCTGGAGACCTTCTTACATTGAAACTTTCAGGAAATTTAGGTAGTAAGTTACAGCATGGGCTAGATAAACTGTTCTCTGAAGTACTGCACAGTAAGGGGAGTGGGGATGAAAAGCACTAGCTATTGGAATTAGTCCACACAGGGACTCTATACAGGGCTTGACTTGGTCCCCTTTGTCTGTGTTTGGGAATGAAACTGCTTCAGAAAGTATCAGAAGAAAAGCAGTAACTGGAAAGGCTAATGGAAAGAAAGCGAGCTTGAAAGAGCTGCACAGCAGTGGTGTATTTTAGTGGGGTATGACATAGCATGTTTTAATAAATAATCTGAATGAGCTTGATTGAACAAAGATAAGGCTATGCTAGGTTGTCCTGCATGTGCTTTGTCCTGCTCCGGTGAAAAAAGGGTGAAGATTTACAGATGATTCCGAGGCCTTGACACAAGTGGGTGTTCAGTGAATGCAGGGTTTCCAATGAAGGGTTAAGTAACGTGGATTGTAAACATATTAGAATTGTCTTTCTTGCCTTTAAACAAGTGTGGTGGTAATAAAATGCAAACATGTAACAGACAACTTTCAGGCAAATTGACCACAATGAGTTAAGAAGACTATAGATTTCTGGGCTGAGGATACTGGAAGTATCCAAAGAGATAGTTTAAAGGTCTATCCTTAGGGGCTCCTGTGAATAGATGTTTTCTAATGGTTAGAGAAGTGATAAATTTTCAAGGATGTATCAATATTCTTCATACATTTATCAATATATATGTATTTCTAAAGAATGTAGTTAGCATGTAAGAAAAGTAGGTGCATTATTTTGTAGGTAGATTGCTATGTAAAAGTGTGCTTTGAAAATGCCTATTTTACCTTTAAAGAAGGTATCTTTAAGTTGAGGTGGTGATGCCAAAAAAGGCTTAATTGGCCCATATGTCAGCTTCACGTTGCAAGACAAATGCATTCTTCTTAGATAACAAGTTTCTGTGTTCAGAAATGTTGGTTTAAATTCCATGTTCCATCACTTAGTATAAAAAGATAGAATCAAAGAATGGTTTGGGTTGGATGGGACGTTAAAGATCATCTAGTTCCAACCACCCTGCCATGGGCAGGGACACCTTCCACTGGACCAGATTGCTCAAAGATCTGTCCAGCCAGGCTTTGAACACTCCCGGGGAGGGGGCATAAACAGTAATGTTGTTTCCTTTGCTATGCGAGTTTGTGAAATACTACTAAAACCATAAAATACTACTGAATTTGCTTTAGCAGAAGTGCCAAACTTTTAACATTCTTACTCAAACTTCATCTGTAATACAGAACAAATTTTACTTGTAGATGTTTATTATTTGGATTTGGCATCTTTGGAGTGCAGAATTAATTTTTATAAGATGAATGCTTGCACTTAATTTTTTTTTTACAAGTCAGGAAAAAGAACGAAACAAACCTATATGCCTAAGTGCATGATAGAAGCTATAAGTCACGTGAAGAGGATTTAGTTTCTGGAAGAGATCATTGAACTGTTCTATCAAATGAGTAAGCCACACTTTTGATTAATGTGGAAAAAAATAAACCCACAGAAATCTTCTTTATATCTCCTTAAACTATTAAAAAGTCAAGTGAGTATGGCCGTTTTATACTAAAACAAACAAACAAAAAGTTTGCTTCAGACTCCTGTTTCCAGTAGGGCATTTTGAAGTGTGTGAGATAAATGGCCTGTTCTTTTGTTACCTAATAATCTCAAAATAAGTCCCTGGAAATGTGAAGGAGAAATTGAAGTGCCAGAGGTCCAGGTACTAGGGCTATTTTCCACTTAGTTGTTTACTCATTTCATTTTCATACTCTCCCTTTTCTTATTCATAAGCTGGTAGTGGAGGCTCCATGATGATATTTTAACCATAATAATGCACTTTTTATTTTGGCAAGAAGTGGAAGCTCATCTGTTTTGTAAACTAAATGTTGAAGGATATGAACTGATAGGTAGCTCCATCAGCTATTGACTGACTTAGAGGATTTCATTTCAGCGTCTTTTCATAGTCACTGTCCATGCACTCATGGTCTCAGCAACTACATAGTGGCAATTCCTTCTCTTTACCAAACTGTTAGGGAGGTCACTGAGAACAGAGATACTTCAGTTTCCTGGGCAAGAGGCAGATCTACGGGCTCAGATTTGTCTGGAGGAGGCATTTCCTCAACTGATAAGTAGCATTCAGTGTGCCAGACACTCCAACACAGGGTCAGCACTTAGCTTGCCAGGTGACTGTGAAACCTCAGCTGTGTCTGCAATGTACTATTTGTAACCCCTTCTCAGCAGGGGAAGGTAAGATGGGGAAATCTCAGGGGAGAGGAGCACAAGTGTTCCTATCCTTTCTCCTCTAAAGCCTTGGACGAGTAACTGTGAGTTTGATGTCTACGGGTTTTCTGTACAACAGGGACATTTCAGGATGTACCCGACAAAGCTGTGATTGTGGATTTTAGCAAAGATTTGCAAAGTTGCAAATGCTCTTTGCTTTTACTTGCTGAATAGTGCATGTTAAATGTCCTGCTGTAATGAATGAAAATCCTTGAAGTTGAATCCTCGAATGTTACTGTATTAATAAGTTTGTGGTGGAATATTTGTTTCTTTAGAAATAAAAAAAGAGGTAATTAGAGGCATTTATCTTGACTTAGGGTGGTTTTGAGATGTAATTCTCTTTTGAAGAAGTCAAAGATTCTGGATTTCTGTGTGCGTTACAGGTGTAGCTGTGTCACTTGAGGATTTGAGTTCTGCATTTGAACTGACCTCTTAGCAATAGTAACGCTTCACTAGAAATGGATTTTATAGCTTTGGTTTGTAGGTGAATAAATTTCATTAAGTGTATTAAAACATTAAAGAATGCTATTCTATATAAAAGATAAAACTGAGACTCAGATTTTTATTTTCCTTGGATCTCTTCATGCATTGACTTGATTAGAAATTATTGGGTGGTGCTCTTAGACAACCAGAGGGATTCGTCTTATGCCACTGTTTTGATGGCTGCTTGGGTTTTAAATGAATGCATTTTACTTGCAGTTCGGACCTGTTAAACACACACACTTAAGTACGATTTAGCTAATGCGTGATAAACTGCTGTGGTCTTAGGAGCACGTGAAAATAATTCAACTACTGTACCCATTTTCAAATCAGAAGAAGCTTGTTTAAGTTCATATTTTTGCCATTTGTAAATCATCTCTATTATGGGTAATTTGTTGCATTGATTTAACTCTTTCCTAACACTAAAGACTAAGTACCAAAGACTCTGCTTACCAGAAGACTGAGGATTTCACTCATCTTTCAAAAGCTATAGATAAGCACGTTACAACAAAATTGTCAAAAAAATCACAGCGGATTAATTTTTTTATAAATGTCATGGCTTCATGATGGAATTTAGTCTGCCAGTAACTGTTAGGTTGATGAAAATTTATGAGAATTGATTCCATAATTTGTAAGTTAGCCATGTGTTGCATGTATAGTCACTCTACCAAAATAGTTGGATTCTGGTGCGTTTTACTCTATAGCTTTTCCTAATACAGTTTTTCTTCCCATACTAGTAGATATTTATAAGTAGTGAGATTTCAGTGATGAAAATAACATTTCAAAATACTTTAAAATTGTTGAACAGTTTTCCTCAACTTCAGTAATAGTTGAATGCTGCTATATTTTCCACTAACACATGCAATGAATGCTTGATAATTTGGTGCTATAGCTATTCAAGCATGCTGTACATGAGCAAAGAAAAATACCATATATTTTAGCTTATAGTTGCAGACTGTGACTTTGTGTAAGCTGTACCAAGCAGTAAAATGTGCTCTATGTGATTTGCAGTGACCTTCATTGCTGGGAATAACTGTGAGAGGAGGGAAAAAAATAAAATATCAAAGACATGCTTAGATATTCTTTGTTTGGAGGGCTAAATCTGGCCTGTATTCTGCTGTCCTAATTGTGCATAGTGGTTGGAGACCTTTTCAGCTTGGACAGACACAGATCTTCCAAAGGGCAGGTTCAAAGCACTCAGTTCTGCTTTCATATTACAGTGCTGTATATGTCAGCCTAAAATAGAGCAATATGTGTTCAGACCTATAGATGCTATAGATTTCTAGTCTGCATACATTATTTTTATGTAAATTTGAAAAGCATTCATGCCTCTAAAAAGAACTAGAAGGTTATTTTTATCAATAATTTAAGCACTGTAATTAATTGGAAGTTAAATGTCAAGATTCTTCTTTCAGTTTGGATGTGCCCCAAAATTAACTTGGTCATGGTAGAAGTAACTCTGTTCTAGCAAGATTTTCCTTAATGTAGGAGCAGCAAATTATAACAGCTATACTGAGTTACAGCATCAAATCCGCAGTCCTAGCTCCAACCCTAACCAATAGGGGATGTCTAGGGAACAAAATAAATGCACAGTACTGGAACCAGCAGTCCTCATCTCAAGAACTTTCTGAGCCAGAGGTAAGGTCTTTGTGTTTAATGGTTTTAAATGAGACCGTACACATCACAATAATTCATTAGTTTCATGCCAGCCTTTCTTTAAATGTTTTGAGAGAACTTTATGTGATCATTGTATTTTCTTATTAATTGTTCTCAATTTTTTTTTCTAAAGATGTTTCAGCTGAGACAAAATTTCTAACTTCTCCCCCATTATAAAAATACCAAACACTTCCATCATGGACCAGTCTTTTACTCGCCTGCAATATTTTTGTTGCTTCTTTAACAAGCTATTTTACCCTTTTATGTCACTGAGCAGATATTTTTCTTTTCTGCACCTGTAAGGAAGTAAAATTTAAGGCAACAGTGGTTGTTGCTGCAGAGTTATTCTTTGGAAATAATGTTTTGAACCAGAACTGTTCATGACATGATGACATTTAGATTCCTTGGAAAGATGATCGCAGATGCTGTTATGAATAGTGTGTCATAACTTAGTATTTTATCAGATAAGTACCGGGTCATAATCAACCAGGTAGTGTTCCAGATTGCCTGAATATTCTGGGTTTGTTTTTCCTGCCTTGGAAAGTTTTCTGATCTCATTTAATAGATAGATACTATTTATTCAGAAACATACTATTTATGAAGGAATAAAAATATTTTATCTTAAAATAAAGCAGACATCTTTTAAAAACTGCATTGAATAGTATCTTACCTCTTGTTATTATTAATCTAATGATTATTTTGGCAAGCATAAACTTCTAAAATTCAAAAGCAGTTGAAGTATTTTCTTTGTCAGATGGCAAATAGAATTCAAAACCACAGTTGACACCCATGTGTCTTATTTCCCCCTCAGTCAACCCCACAATTTTAGTTACTCTTTGCATATTGCACCCACCCTCCCCCTCTGACTTTATGTATTTCTGAGATTCTGAATTGTAGCAGTATTTCTCGTGTAATGGAAGGGGGGGGGGAATAGTAAGAAAAGGGCATTTTGAGAAAGTAGCAGCTGTGATCATAATATATCTGCTTCTTCTATACCAACAGTAAACAGAACATGCATGTGCAACTTAGTACATAATGAAGGGTTGCGTCAGCTGTGCCTTTCCCCAGATTTCACATTGTCACAAGTTTCTCATTTTAATTGTATCATTTCACCGTAGCACTGCTGAATAATTTTATTGGTAGAAGGTAAAGCCGGTGGGTCCTGGATGAATTCTGGTAATGACGAGCTAAACTAGATTATCTCCAGATATTTAAATATAGTTTCTGCACATTATTGGTGATACCACCTTACATATACCTACAATAAAATGATGGCTCAGAACACTGATCCTGACTATGCTGGGCTTGAAGTATTTCTCATAAAAGTATACTGTAGTATAATGAAATATCTTCCTTGCTTACTTGTTAGTAAATGTAAACCTGTTCTATATCATGGCACCATAGATTTGTTCATATTCTGCTGTTTTTTCTAAAGAAGGCAGCCGGTAGTGCCTTACTTCATGTAAACTGCAGAGTATTGAAACATTAATCCGTGAATTAAAATGTGGGGTGGATACAAATTAACAGCTATTTCTTGCCTGTTTTTCTTGTCCCAAGATTTTAGTCTAATTTAGTATTTTGTATTACTGATTGTTGTGTAGTTTTATTAAACAATTTCCTATTACCAAATTAATGTATCTCTACAATATGCCAATAGCATATTAGTAGTCTTAAAAGATAAAGAAACTGGTGATTCCAGCTGAAGTAGTAGGAGGAGAACACAGCTGGACTAAAATTGGTCAACAATAGGCAGCAGCTGTTAAAATCAACTGTTGTTTTCAGCTCACTTATTTTCATTACCTGATGAATAGCAAATTAGTTAATCAAGTAGTTGGCATGGAAGTATCTAGGAGATAAGAAGATTTTGTAGTTAAACAGTAGAAAACAGAAGTTCAGTTAGAATTAAATTGTGCCAAACTGTTCCTGATTTGTTTAGAAATCTGCCTTCCCTCTTTTCTCCCTAAAAATGAGAATCTTTGTAGAAGTGTTGAAAGCCTGAAGGGGACACTACTCCAAACTTCATCTGTGAACCTGTTGTGTTTTGTTCCCTTCCCCCCACCCCTGTTCAGTAAGAGATGATGAGGGCAATCATCACAGTGTAGAATGTCCTTGGTGGGTAAGATCTTCAGAACTAGTGCTTTGGAAACCTGACACTTTTATTCAGGAGATTGTTACCAATGAAGCTGGCATTGTTTCAGTAATCTGTATGTAAGCGCATGTACACATAAATATATGTATATACTCTAAGTTTCAAAGAATATACTTGTGCTACTACATCAGTCCAGTATGGCTCTTCTGTGTGAGAAAACAGCCATTGACATGTGGGTAGTTCTTAACACAAGTAAACTAGTCAAAATGGTTTCTCATTGTCCTAATTTTTTTCTGTGCTGTTAAACTTGCTGGTAGAATAATCAGAATTTCTTCCACCCCACCCCTTCTTTCCCTTGCCTTGATTGTTGAATATAGCTCAAATTTTATTTGGGAGATAGTCCTGCTTCCTTGAAAAGAGTTCTCTCTTTAGCAGCTACTGATGAAGTGTGTAGTGAGCAGTACAGTAATGATGAAACTATGTTACAGAAATTCCTTTTTTTCCATTCATATGCTTTTCTTAAAGGAGACTTTGTCTCCAAGTGGTACAAGTTCCTAAGTGAGGAGCCATTTCACAAGCAACTACACTGTTTGCCTGAGGTCAGCAGAATCTTGCAGATTGTCTCAGCTGAGCTTTGTGCCTTTGTCTATAAGTCTACATCTCTTAAGAGGCTAGACAAGAATCGGTGATCTAACTGTGTCTGTTTGGTGTACCCACTCTATGTGGATACAGGACTTTGGTAACTTAATATTGGCTCGCTGCAGTTTGAAAGACAGTTTCCATGCAGGATGCCTACAAATTTCAGTTGCCCATGCTACATACCCTGTTGGGGTCTGTCCATGAAAGCCCCCAAACTGACGTGCCCATAGGGCATATGGGAGCAGCTGGTCACTCTCTTCATGTCCTTCTACAGCAGCAGCCCCAGCACGGGTGTGTTATCAGCACCTTTCCAGCTCTCAGTGCAAAGCACAGCACCAGGCAGGCTGCTGTGGGGAAAATTAACTCCAGCTCAGTCAGACCCAATGCAAGGAGATGTGCTGGGGTTTTGTGGGAGAACACTAAGGAACCAGAGGAAGGGAAAAAGGGGTGGGAAGGATAGTTTCATTTGTAGCTGACACACTGACAAGATTCAAGGAGTTGACAACTTTCAGCAGCTAAGGTTGGGGAAAGAATGACTGGGAGGGGTGAGAAAGAGGGCGATAGTACTTCTCTAGAAGGGGGGGTAGTAGGTAGATAAATGGACAAGCAGGGTGAATGCTAACAGAGATATCAGCTGTTTGCATTCAACTGTAGAAGTAGAAAAAAAATAGCATGTAGGAGTGTCAATGTGACAGGCATGAGATGTTGAAAGGACAATGTCCTCAAGTCCTGGAAGCATCCAAGCATGCTAAAATAGTAATATTTATTTTAAGGTTTCCTACTAAGTCAGTCTTGTTTCTCTCTAAAATTACAGAAATAGAACTGGGCAATTTTATAATCCTTGAGGAATCACCTGGGATTCTTCAGGTCTACCTTCAGCACGGAGCTGCTGCCTGTAGTGAAACATCTCCACACCCTCTGGTCACAGCACCAAAAAGGGCTGGGCACAAGTGCCTGCATGGGGCTGCGCTCTTCTGCTGGTGTGGCTGACGAAGGTTTCCAGTCCACGGGCTGCCTTTTTCACAGCAGCCCACTTCACCCCAGAGCCAGCTACTCTAGGGAATGCTGAAACAAGACTGGGAATAATGAGTCTGGGAGGCTTTTATCTGTGCCACAGAGTTCCTGCTGGTGTACTTACACTGGGATCATTCTTTTTCCTCCTGGCATGGCTAATTTTCACCCTGGAATCATGTCACTGTACTTCTGCTGGCACAGCTGTATCTGTTTCTGAAGCTGCTGCTTTGTTTTTCTGCTAGCACAGCCTCAGCAGCCGGAAGGTAAATAAATCCCTTGGCCATTAGCACTGCATGAGCCTGGTGTAAGGAGCCTTTCTGAGCTGCTGGCTCAGTGAGAAAACCTTTCTGCAGGGCTGCAGGTGTTGGGGTCTGCTCCTCTGAGGCAGCAGGGCTCACTGGGGGGCACAGACTGATGGGGAACAGGCGAAACAAAGGGGACTCCACTCAAACAGCTCAAGTTTGGTGAGACATGATTGAGGAAGTGCCACAGCTCATGTTGAGAAAGGTTTTTCAATGCAGTGAGTTGCTGCTGCTCGTGCTCCCCTGTACACTCCACATATTTCAACATCCTGCGTTAATGAGGAAAGTAGATTTAACTGAAAAATAATCCCTCAAACCAATCAGCCTCTGCTCCAAAGCTGAAATAGCTACTGAAAACATCCTGTTTTTTTCCACAAAGCTGTACTGGAAGTTAAGAAATAGCCTACTGAGGATTGTGCAATCAGAGTTCAAAGCACAATGACTCAGGGGCTGCAGCAAGTAGGGTGGAGCCAGCTGTAGTTTTTTGTCCCAGTGCCTCTCCTCAGCCCGGAGTGGGTCTTGATTGTAGTTACAGTAACAAAGTACCTAGTGAAAGGGTGAAGTGAGAACCTACAAACAGGAAAAAACCAAACCAACCAACCTCCTATCTCAAATGTTTATAATTACTGAAACAGTGCACTAATAATGGAAAGTGCTACACTTTCCCTTTGAAAACCCAAGTTTCTGGTCTTCGTACTCTTCAGTTTGTACTCAGTGCTAAAAGATATCGTGAGGAGTGGCTTGTAATGAAAATGTGCTCACTGAGCCATTTAAGGAGTGAAAATTTACCCACAGAAGGACCTGAGCCAGAAGGAGGCAGGTGAACTTTGGTACAGGCTTGTGGTTTCCTAGGGAAAGCCAGTCCTAATTCCAGCCATTCAGCAACAGGCAAACCCAGGATCACCGTGCAGGAACATGTCAGGATTATTGTAATGACTCCATGAAATACCTGTCACCTCCATGGTGACAGGAGTTGAAAAAGTGTTAGGGAAGGAATAAAAAGAATAAAATATTGTCTATAGTTTGTCATATGTAATTCCTGCGCCCAAAGGGCAACAAGGACACTGCAACAAGGCAGTTTCTGTGGGAGAGGTGGTTAATAAGCAGGTGTTCTGCACTGGGAACATGAAAGAACTGGTTCTTTGTGCAGTTCCCTGGCTTCATTAGGACCTGGCAAGTACGTAGAGATCCATTTTGGGATACTACCAGTGGAAAACAGAACAGATCCACAACAGAGCCGGGAGACAGCTAAGCCAGCAAGGGGGTAGCCCCTCTGGGATAAGGAGAGGGATGGTGGGTGCTGGCTGCTTTGTTCTAGGTCAGATGAGATGGGCCATGGCCAACAGGCTTTTCTTCCCCCAGCCCTCTGCTAGTGTTGTCGGAGCAGTGCAGGCTGCAGAATCGCCCCCTTTCCTGCCTGAATGGTTATTAGCCCATTGTAGCCTGTTGTTGGTAGACAAGCCGGGAGTTTGTCAGCCAGTGTAAAATCACACCCTGGCCCTGTGCCACTGTGTCTCTCCTCTGCAGGCAAGGCTCAAGTGAGGTTCAGTATGCAGTTTGGCAAGGCTATTTCTGCTCTGTGCCACCCTCCCCCTCTGCCAGGCTCCTTACTCACAGGGTAGGACGCGACACCAACCCACAGCTTGCAGAGCTCACAGATGCTCTTTGCCCATCGCACTGCCCTAGGTTTGCATTCAGATTTCAGCCTGACTGTACTATCACACTCAAGTGGTTTGAGCCAGGCCTTGTGAGCACCTACATGAGCTGATGAACAGGTAAAGTAGCCATCATGCTTCACCCAACTCACCCAGATTTATCCAGCCACAGCCTTAAAGAAGTATTTTTTTTATTATTATTTAGAGAATCACAGTAAGCTACTGAGACTCACAGCTGCTTCCCCAGCAGAGTTTCCCAAACATTCACATGCAACTTTTGAAAACATCAAGTACGCTTCAAGAATTTGGAAGACGCACCATCATAAGCAAAAGCTGAGAGACATTAGGATTTCTGCCAGGGCAGCAGCCCCCTGAAAGAGAACCGGGCAGGAGCACAGCGACCTGAGCAGGAGGTGAGGGGGCCTGGCAGTGAACACTGCAGTGTTTTGCTTTATGGGAGAGCATTCTTGGGGACCTTCTGCAGAAGCAATTCAATATCATCCTGGATCTTGATGGTTTCGAAATGCCGGCTGTAGCGTTTGAAAGGCACGCCGTCAGGGCCGATGAGGAACTTCTCGAAGTTCCAGGAGATGTCGTTGCGGCAGACCGGGGACCAGATGATGTACTGGGGGTTAGTCATCAGCGAGGAGGGATCATCGTGTGGGAAAGGCAGCGCCTCTTTTAGGAAGGTAAAGAGGGGGTGCGCGTTCTTCCCGTTCACCTCGCACTTCTCGAACATGATGAAATTGGGCTTGTACCCGTTGCCAGGACGAACGTGCTCCAGCGCCAGCAGGATCTCCTCGTTGGTAGAGTTTTCCTGGGGAAATAAAACCAACACCGCCCCGAGCAGACCCCGTGAGCGCCCAGCCGGGACGGGCGGCTCGCCCCGCTCCCGGACCAGGCCCCCCAGCTCCCCCGCCCGTCCTACCTGGTGCCCGAACTGGTTGCAGGGGAAGCCGAGGACCTGAAGGCCGCGGGGCCCGTAGCGCTGCTGCAGCTCATTGAGCTGCAGGAAGTCGCGGGTGGTGGTGCCTCAGAGCGACGCCACGTTGGCCACCAGCAGCACCTTTCCCCGCAGCGAGCCCAGCGACAGCGGCTCCGCCGCGCCCAGCGGCCTCGCCGACAGCCCCGCCAGCCGCGCTGCCGCTCCCGCCGCCGCCATGGCCAGCACTGGCGGGCGCTGCTTCCCGCTCCCTACTGCCGCCCCGCCGAGCCCCTCCTCCCCCGCGTTCACCTCTCCGCTGCTCCCCGCCTCCGCCCCTCTGATCCCTGAGGCGGTACCGCCCCCCGCCCTTCCTCGGCCCTCCTTCCCTCCCTCCCTCTCGCCTGGGGCTCGGAGCCTCCCCCGGGGGCACGGAAAGTCGGGCGGCACTGCCGTGCTCAGCTGTGCCCCGTGCCTTGCTCCCATCTTCACGGCAAGGCTCGGCGTCTTTCTGAGCAGTTAAATCGGACGGTTTATATGTGCACGGGTACTACACAGGGAAGTGTCAGCGATTCTCAGAACAGCTGTGGAAAAATCAGCAAACACAAAGTGGTCCCAGGAGCTGAAACCTTCATAGTGACAAGACAGTCCTGAGTACGGGCACAGCACAGGGCAGCAGCAGGGGCTGTGACAACCTCCTGGGACACCGCTGCTAACAAGAACTGCTTTGAGGAGAGAAGCACCTTCTCTCGTGCACCAGGAGAACAGGGATAGTCCAAAATAGGCCACAAATTCCTTTTTTTAGTCTTCTTTTATATTTTTCCACCTCTTTGGGGCTGGTAAAGCCTCACTCTACTGCAGCAGTTGCTTTTCCCTATCCCTGGCTTTTCCATGTCTTGCCTTACTGCTTTGGTCTGGTTTAGGAAGTTTAAAATGACCTACTAGCAACTACTCTTCTTTCTCCTCATGGATCCGGGGCCACCCTAGCTGAGCTATGCTGACTGCTGCCTAAACCATCACCAAGCAGCCAGGCCCAGACACTCCTCTGCAGGTCTTTGTGCTGAGAACCACCCTCCTCCCGAGAACACCATGAAGAGGCAGGGCCAGTGTCAAGCCTTGAGGTGATGTCCATGGCTTGGACCAACACGGCCTATGGGACAGCACAGCTGAGCAGGGACAGAGAGTGAGTGAGGGCTTCAGCACAGCTGCCGTGGGGAAGCAGGGAGCCCCTGACAAGGCTCCTGCCAGGGTCTGTGCCAAGTGAGCTCCATTTGCAACAGCCCCAAGGTCAGACAGCTGCTTATCAGTGCTGGCCCTTGGCCAACACAGCCTGGGCCCCAGAGCAAGGGGGGGCTACGCTCAGAGCCCCCCCTACTGCTCTGTGTTCCCTTTCATGCTTGGTAGCAGGGACTCATCACAAACACCATCTGTCACTAACAAGCCACCATCTAATACTGAGTCTCTGGACTGGGGTCCCAGGTGACCACACGATATGGGTGTTTTGCTTTGGGCCACTTTTGGCACCTGCCCCCATGACTGGCAACTGGAATAGTTCCTAGCTGCAGTGAGATCTGGGGACTCGCCTGATTATCTTGCATCTTTGGGGACCTGCAGTTTTTCCAGTGTGTTGCAGCACTGATAGCAGGAGCCATGACAAGTGTCCTCAGAGAGACGAGAGCAGCCTGGAAATGGCTGACAGGATGAACAGAGGCACGTGACCCATGTTTGTTTTTGAGTCAATTGACAGTTACGGTCCAAGCACTCCCCACCCACCTCATGGGCACAGCAAGCCATGGTGGTTTGAATAAGAGGAATTTCTCTTCAGTGGTGACCTCTAGGGCAATTCCATGGAGACATCTCACTGATGCCACTTTTGATGCTTGCTCAGACTGACACTTTCAATCCTCAGGCTGGACCTGGGGTTTTCATCTCAAGTAGGGGGGTTACTTCTGGGGCCCTGCCCTTTTCAGACAAGCACAGGTTAGAGCTTTCCCTTCCTTCATCAGCAGATTTTAAGGAAGTGAGTTGAACTTCCTTGTTGGCTTTGTCTGGACACATTTTGTGGAGCCAGCTGAACTGGGATTCAGAGGAGTGACAGGAGTTCCCAAGGGACTAGATGGGATCAAGGGACCCCTTTTGATATGTGTGACAAGGGACAGTTGTCCTATGAGGTCAGAAGGTTGCTTTTTAAGCAATAGTTGAGCAATCACAAGTCACAAAACAGACCTTCTGGCCTCCTGCTTACATCTTTTCCCCACTTCCAGTACCAAACTCCCAAGGGCTGACATTTGTCTCCTCAGTTTCCTCCAACACTTTCAAAGCTCCTTGCCCAGCTGGATCACTCCCCATGAGCACTGAGCTCTCACTTCTCAAGTCTGGTCTGGCCACCTGTGTCCTCAGTTTCACCCAGAACAAGGTGGCTTCCAGAGGTGACAGGAACCCAAAGGAGCCAGGCTGCCAGCCCTCAAAGGTAAGAAGGCCAAGGACCCGTAACTTTACAACCACATGCTCCTAAGCAGGGTTCTACTCTTGACACCAGCAGTACTAAGGGACAAGGAGAGGTAGCTGGAGCTTCTGGTTATAAATGGGAGACACTGACTTACCCACACATCTGAACTTGAAGAAAGGCAGGCCGGGCCTGTAAACCTAAAGCCAGCTGGTGGACAAGACAGAGGAGATGGAGTGGGGGTGCTGTAGGTTAGTTAACAAGTGTTTAGATTAAGACTGGGATAACAAATTAATCACTTCCATATGGAAGTGCATCAGTAGATACACAATCCACAAGCTAAGCCTGAACAGGCAGACCTTACTCAAAACCCCTGAAGAGCAGTTTAAGTGCTGCTCTGTAAGCGTGACCATAGAAAACTGCAACCCAGCAGCTCTGAAAGCCTGAAAAACCCCCAGTTTTGCTCAACTGCAATCATCCCCCAAACCACTCAACAAGAAAAAAAAAAAAAAAAAAAGGAACTGCAGATGATGGAGCAAGCTTGTTAACAGGGCAGAGAATGACACGACCCTGGGCAGCCCCACAGCTGCAGCTGGGAACTTCCTGCTCTGTTCAACCCTATCAACCCACGCGGGTGGACAACAGGCATGCAGGAGAGGAAG
>JAAGNO010013382.1:54206-85101 GCA_033439905.1 Ceryle rudis | reverse complement strand
CAGCACCAGGCAGGCTGCTGTGGGGAAAATTAACTCCAGCTCAGTCAGACCCAATACATTAGGGTGTAAGTTGTCAACATAACTTTTATAGTACAACCTGCCATATTTTTATTTTTGAAGTAGAAAGTGTTGTGCTAAGGGCTGATGTCTGTAAAAGTTCTTGTACTTGTGAGAAGAGCCTTTCCATTTAGTTTATCAGCCAACTGTAACTTTAATTTTTATTTTCAGATGTAGACAACAGCTGGAAGGTGCATGCTCTGGGTTGCTTTCATTGCTGATAAATACTTCAAAAAGCATTAAAGAGAAGGCTTTTTCATGCTCAGGAAAAATCCTGCTTTGTTGCCTATTTCTATGAAAATATAGAGGATTTTGTGGTGTCTTATTAGTATTAACATTATCTCTTACAAATGTGCTGACTAGCTCTAGAAGAATAAACCTGCAGTTTCTTCAGCATTATTCTCAGCTATCACAATGCCATTTTATCCCTCATCAGCATCTCTTGTAAACAGCCTCTTACACAGTGAGCTTGCAATTTGAACTCTGTGCATTAATCCAGTTTTGGAAGATATATCAAAGTTCTTACTGGATGCTATGTGTGGAATTAGTACCAAGATCTACTGCAGTGAAAACTGTTAATATAAATTATAGCCTAGAAGCTTTTGCTTTGGACCAGAACATTGAAAAAATTTTAATTTGTGCCAAAACTTTGGCCCATGTGAAAGTTTTCTGGGTAGTTTCTAAAGAAATGTCAAGTTTCTGTAGCCAGATGTCTGTTTTGCAGCATCAAAACCTATTAAATATCAGGTTGTATGACATCAAGATGCTTTGTGTCATCTGTGATTTTTCTCTTTGGGTCTTTTTCTAAAATGAGGTTCCTAAGATCACATTTAATCAACTCTATTACAGAGCTTGCTTGCTTCATCTGTTACTTATGAAATATTTTAGGCCAAAATATACTGTGATATGCTGAAATTAGAATTTTTTAATTGGGGTTTTTTTTGTATTTTAAACAGTGGCAACATAGATAAAATTAAGGCAACAGTATGTTTCATTTAACATAAGGCTTAGCAGTTAGCAAAGGGGAGCTCTTGATTGGAAGTTCGTAAAGCAAGTACTTTTGTATTTTAGTCTTTATTCTAAAATTCATTACATGATTGAGGATTAAAAGGTCACTAGTAAATGCATATCTAAAATATGATCTTATTTGTTAGCAGTATAGTCTTCAATTTGCGAGCTGATTTCAGATACCCAGCTGTGATAAGAACAAGCTCCAACACCTTTTAACAGCTGAAGTGTCAATAACGTAACAGTTTTTCAATAGTTTTCAATACCTGAGCCTACAATTAGGCTGAAGTGGGGATAGAAGGTTATTGGAATATGGATACTTTGGCGGCAGAGACAATGCACAGGAAAGGCATTTTATCTGTCTTTTATTCAAAATGTTGCAAAAAATGAGGCGTGGTTGCTTTCTAATTGTACTGTTGAAGTTGCTTTTGCCCTTTTTGGGGGCATTTCAAGATCATGGAATTCTTTAGATTTCAGGTGTCCAACTGTGCCAGGGAATTTGAATTTATATGCACGTGAGTTGTGTTCCTCAGCTTCTGTTTTACTTAGAAGTGTCTATAATTTTTTAAAAATACAATCTTACACTATGTTTGCTTTATAATTACCCTACTGGTTTTGTCTTAATAGCAAGAAACTTGCATATATAAGGAAGTTATAGGCTTCATTTTGGGGGTTGTGTGTGAAACCCCAAGACCTTCCAAGCATAGAAACTGTACAGAAGAGTTTTGGATATTGTAACCAACTGTTTGTGGTGAACATACTTTATTGTAGCACTATTGTTTTCTTCTTTAAACATAAAACTTTAGCATATCTGAAATCAAACTGATGTTAAACTGATTTTACTAGTTCTTGAAAATTCCAGACTTTATTCATAGTATCTGTTCAGATTTTTTCAAAGAGCACACATGTATTGTGGTGGTATCTAAGCAGTTTTCTGAGAAAATACTACTTTTTTTTTTTGGTGAGATTCTGTCACTTTTTTCTTTTTGAGTAGGCTATGCATTATGAAATTCCAAGAAAAAGGAATTAAGTGTTGAGAATTTTAAGAATCAACAGCTAAAATGGCAAAAAATAAAAAATAATGAAGGTAAATAGGAATGTTCAAAAATTTCTGTTGTTCAGCATAGTTGATGCCCACTGAAACATTTAGTTCATCTTTTCTTCCTCCTCTTAAGTGGCAGCTTCCCATTTAATTTCCTTAATGTCTCGGGTAGGCTGTGAAGTTTAGGACTGTGAACTTGTCACTTCTATCCATGTGTTGTGAGACTTGGGCAATATACCTGAATTCTGTTAGTCAAGGTCTTAGCAAATTCTTCCTTGTTGCCTGAAGGTACGATCTGTGCTGGCTCTCCAGCCTAGTAAATAGGAGAGTTTATCGCCTATTGAAGAAGACCTCTTGTTATAAATATACAAGCATTTGGCTGACTTATACTATCAATGAGCGTATTTATTTCAGTAACTGTTAGCAGTATAGTTTAAGGGATCCTAATCTGTCTCAAGACGTTAAACAATTCTTCTAATTTTGATTTTTGGCAAGCTAAATGACTGTATCCTGATTCAGTTATTTTTGTGGGGCTGAGGAGGAGGGAGGGAAAGTGCGAGAGAAAGGAGAAAACTCATACATTTCTCAAAAATTCTCAGCATTTCCAAAGCATTCAGTACTGTCAAAAAGGTTAGATGGAACTTACTTCATGAGTATTATAAACATGAAGACTATACAGAGCATTTATGATTGCATATTCAGAAGACGTCTTACAGAAAACCTTATTTGTTTTCTTAAACCCAAACACTTTTAAAAAAATTTAACCTGACCTTTAGCTTGAAAGGTAGAATACATTGGCAAAGATGGGATAAATTTATTTTGTATCAGCTCAGGTGGACAGGTTTTAGAAACTATTATATACTATGTTAAGACTCATGTTCAAATCTGATGTCAAGTTCAATTACACGTGTAAAAGATGGTATGAGTAGTTTTAAGAATATATTGGAATGTATAGAAATCAGGAGTCCCATTTCCTCAGCCAGCAGAAACCATTTGCTCCTGTCTGCAAACTGTTGCTGTGGTTTTTCCGTAGTCCATTTCAAAACAGGTTAACTAAACCAGTTTAAATAATAAGCCTCACTTTTTTCCAAACTAAGCAGTGATGAGCAGCTAAGAAAAGAATGAATGGGTCTTTCCTTCCTGCTCTACAGCTGGATCTGGACTATGTTTGCTCACAGCTTCATTTGCAAGTTTGACACAATCTTTAGTTGAAAAGTCTTCCTCTTCGCGAGGGATTCTGCAATCAGAATCTCCCTCATTTCACTGGAAGCGCATGAAGTAACAGAGGTTGAGAGCTTTCTGTTATTACACAACAGCAAGGACTGGACCAAAGCAGGCAGAAGTGCTTGAATTTGCTTGCAAGAAATTGCCGATGATGGATTACAGTCTGTAGTCTTTCAATCCATTTAGAGAAGCATTTGAATGCTGTTGAGGCTTCCTTCATTTGTGAAGGGATGCAATTTCAGCATCAGTGAAGAAAAACCTGAAATTCTAGGAATGGGAAACTCAGGGTTTTTGTTTGTTTAGATTTTGCTCTCTGCGGACTGTTTCTGTTTTGTGGATAAATGGTACTTAGGTTAGCACATGGCTAAAATGTTAATTGCACTAGTTCAGGTAATTCAGAATTAATGTCTTTTTTTTATGCTTCAGTGCATTTGCGGTGTGGAGGCTTTAACACATACATGAGCATGCAACATTTGGTAACGAGACATTATTATCAATTTGTTAAGTGCACAGATGGTACCTTTAATGCTATACAAGGCATGAAGAGACATGTTGCCAAGTTCTTCTTTTAGTTATATTCATGTCGACTATAATTGTGCAGCTCTAGAATTATATCTGATTTTAGCCATGGCTTTTTGGAGGAAAAAGCAAGCATAGTATCTGAAAAAAAATTAGTGCCCTATTTTTCAGGTACCAATGCAAATGGATGATTGTATTACCCTGTAGTGAGAAATTCTCTTGTGATATGTACATGCAATGCAGTCAGCTCAGGTATACTCTTGGGAATTTAATGGTTTTTTGTTTTTCTGATTTCACATTATTAAATATGAACAGTTTTCTGTTAGGAGCAGCTTCTCTATTTATGTATTTTATAAGGTAAGCTGACAAATACCTGTAACAGTCTACATACTTAACAAGTGAAAAGTGTGGATATAATTTAAAGCATGTTGTGTCAAGCTGCCATTGTGTTAAGGAACAGTGTGCTTTGTCAGTAATAGAGCATCTGCTCTCTGTTGACATTGTCAGAGGTTGAGGTCAGTAATGGTATTATGATCTACTGTATACTTGGCAAAGAGCAGGGTAAACATGTTTCTAACATGTTTTGCAAGTTGTTTTCCTCCACCACCATCATTCATGTGTCTGATTATAAAAACCAGTACTGTTTGTAGTTTCTTCACATGTATTTGCACATTGATTTCACTGTATTCTCGGAGATAGGAGAGGCTGGTAGTATTCTAATCTGATTATGAAATATAACAGATGTCATCAGACACACTTCTGGTGAAACTAGCTTCTTTTGATCATCAGTGTAATATTCTCATCTATGTAGTTTATCTTCTGAAACTGGGGTCTTGGAAATAGAGATTTTTGCTTAGAGAGATTGTACCACACTGAAGCTGACATTGCTGGGTATTGCTGAGGAGTGATTATGAGGGTGTAGATATCATTGGGGAGCACTGCTAAGGATAGCGGGTAGGAAAATGAGGTATAAGGTGAGTGAATACAGCCCCTTGTGTCACCAGTTGCAGCAGTGAAAGCACATGTGGTCAATAGTTGCTGTTACTGCTTTGTTTTAGTGACATTCTGCTAATGCACCGAGGCTGTGAACATAGCAAATTATACAGCAAAAATGTACTTTACTGGGCATGTTTTGCTGATGATTGTGGAGGAAAAGGAACATAAAAGGTGTTCCTGTACCAGTGAAAGCATTGTTAGTAATACTCTACCAGAAATGAGTATGTTATGCATCTTCTATGAAAAGCTTAAGAAATTGAATTCCCCACTCCCATCTCCATGTGAAATTGTTACTAGAGTGTCTTTTGGCATAATAAATTTTGAAGTGGTTTAGTAGTAAACCAGAAGAGTTGCTTCCTGGTCCTGAGGTATTTAATTAAACAGGTTTAAGAAAAAAATCAGACAAGATTTGTTTTTAATTAAAATGCTAATTCATAATTACAGGAGGCCTATACGAGTTTTAAATTACTGTGTAATAATCCATTTCTTGTCAGATCTTCTAAATGGTACAGTACCAGTAACATTACTTGTCAGAGTGGATCTGGTGATCAAAATCAGCTCCAGTTCAGCACAGTACTCTCTGGTCAGTGATGCATCTTAGGTACAGAGTTTGTTTTGAAACTTCACGTGAGTGCCTTTCATTAGGAAGTACAGCCTCTCTGAAACACATCAAAAATGACAAATTTGTACTCCTGAAAGCTGATCTGGGCACACCAATCTCTACTCCTGTATGGAGAGCTACTAACAGTGCTGGTGTGCTGCAGCAGTGCCAGGAGAATGGAGGGGTGTCCCCCCAGTGTGGTTTTAGTCTTTCTTAGATGTGTAAGCTGGGTGCTTCAAGCTGGAATGTGTTACCAGGGATTTTTTAAACATGGATCATACTGCTTACTCTTCCTATCCCCCCGTGCTAAGTATTTTATTACACTTGAAACACAGCTACTGATGTAGTGTGGAGGTCTGGCTTTAGGCACTTGCCTTTGTGTTTTTACTCCTGAAACTTTTGCTGACTGGCAATATAGGGCCAGTTTTCTGACTGGAGAGCTAAAGCTTATGTGGTGTTGCACATATGATCTGGGGGCTGTTGGGTGGTTTCTTCTTTCTCATTCTAGGATCTGCTTGGAGATCATTTCTATATGTTTGCTTATACTTTTACATCTTGCTCTTTTTTTCAGTGCTCTGCAAGTTATGTAAAAAAATAGTATATATGGTGTATTTTACACAGGTTATGTACTCTTTGTTCTTATGTTCTCTTTGTTACCTCCAAAATGGTTTGCCCCACTCTAAGCCGAGGCTTACCACTGGTGATTTTTGTAGCCTCTGCCGTTAGTCTGTGCTCATGCACTCTCTCATCCCACGCCCATCTAGTTCTACATTGCAGCTTGTCTTTCCACTTTTCAAGGCTTTTGCTATGATACCAGACCTTTATTCCCCCATGCTAATAATAAATATTTCATTCTGAAAAAAATCACTACTTGTTACTGCTGTCTGTGTACAGCTATGGCTGTGCTGTATGCAAATAAGCACAGTGAAAACCAATCAGGTGTAGCTACGTGGCTGTTAGGACAAACTGGTGTTACAGCTTTACCAAGTGAAAAGAAGGGTTCGGGTTGGTGACACAAGTTTGAAGTTGTCTGACAAGCCTTGGTCCTGGGATGCAGCACACTGAGTATGGAGCCTGTGCCCTGTCATTGCTAATACTGTATTGACAGGGCTACATTGTCTCTGGGATGTGACAGAGAGGAGGACAAAGTAATCCTGAAAAATTGATATGGGAGAATGGATTGCAGGCATAAGAGTAATTCATATTTTAGTTTTTTTTGGTTGTAACCAGTGCAGCTTCTGAGATAACCACCTCTTCAGAGGGACAAGAGGAAGCTGTGTAAACTACTTTGGCAGCAGGTGTGTTCCCAAAACTCCAATATATCAGAAAAAGTATGGGACTGCTGAAGGGCATGTATGCTGAAGAGCACATACTTACAGATGAATGTAGAAATTATCAGGTTTACAAATGTATAACGTTTTATAATATGGATGTTCATATGAACTCTTTTGACTTACCCATTAGAAATATAGTGCATGTATGTGAACTGCAAAGAAAAGCTTAGAACCTGTCCAGCAAGACTGTAACTGTTGCTATAAAGTGTGCTGTGGGACTTTGCAGACTGTTATACTGAACTTTTTCTTGGGTCAGTACTTCTCAGGACAGTTAACCACATGGGGAAAAAGAACCACTTCTTTATACTGACACACTGATAGTAATACATGAGTGTCTGTGTATGAAAGCTGAACAGGGAATGACCCTCAGAGAGTGTAACTTGCACAACATAATGCCATCACTTGTTTTCTGTGTGTCCGGTTTCCTCAGATTTGTGGGCACACTACATGCTGTTAGAGATTTCTGAGGGAGATGTTTTCAACCACTGCAGTGCAAATGCAATGATAAAACTCCATTCTAGGCAACTAATCCATTTAAATATTAACTTGGAACAAAGTGGTCTGTGTGAAACCTTACATGTCTAACCTACCTGTTCTCACTTTCAATATAGGTTTTCAAGTAGGAAGGAAATACTTGCCCAGTCGATGGCTAACAGGTAGTGCAAGCATTGGTCATGGTAGTTTTAAGTCAATAACCTTGATTTTTTTTCCTTTAGAGAAATCCTAAGATTAATATAGCAGTTTAGTCTTAAATGATCTCAGATTCCTTACTTGAAAATAGAGCTAATTTAAAAGCAGCAGTGTTGTTCTTTTGCAACTCTATAGCTTCCCAGTGTTACTGCAGTACTTTTCTAAATTAAAATTGGGAACTGTCATAATTGTTTAAAGTGATGGTAATAAACTAAACATTATCTGCTCATTTAAAAAAGAAACTAAAATGTGTATAAAATGACAGAAAAGAACTATTTCAGTGCCTGCTGCTCACATGGGATTAATTTTCAGATGTTCTCTAACAAAAGTTGGAGTACAAGAAATTAAGATGAAAAATAAACCACATTTCTGATGTAAAGTTACAGTTTTTATTTATCAGATACTGTTGTTTATATCTGTATTTAATGTGCTCAAAAGCTTGGGTGTACACATGGAGCAGAAGTACTGTAACCAAAATCAAATAACAGGATTGTTCTCTAATCTGTTGACTGCCCTCATGATTATTTGCAGGATCAAATTGTGTGTTTATTTCCTTACTGAATGTGGTGTACACCATGCAGCCCTTACACTGCGTATGTTCTCACAAAAGGAATGAAGTTATAGATTTTTTTTTTCTTCAAAAAAATAATATATCTAGCCTTGTTCTTAGTAGCTCGGTAACGGCTACTTCTTGACTAGGAGGGATTCATTGAATTCAGATTTATTTCAGTGTTACGGGAAGTAAGAGAGGAATGTATTGGCTTTGGAAGAGAATGCTTCCAAAGTTCATTCTTAAAACCTGTCTTTGGTAAGAATAATGGCAAAAATGATCATTAATAAAAACCCTTCTTACTGCACAGAAATGGGGAAATTTTCAAGTATGTAATTAAAAAGTAGAGGAAATGTGTGTGTACATACATATGTGTGTGTTTGCAGCATGAATGAGTACTGGAATAACTGGTACTGGAAAAACTATGCATCTTGAATAAAATAAGATAGTGTTCCTTAATAAGGTTAGTTCCCTAAAGAAGGGAACTTCATTAGGTTTTTTGTCTCATGATCTTATCAGAGGTGTAATTTCTCTCCATAGAAGGCTTACCTGATATTATAACAACTGGGGGGCAAAATAGCAGTTTTAAGACTGGTGGAAAGCTTGTAAGTACACTCACTGCTTCTGCTCCATATGCTGAAGAATTCCAAGTCATTCTTTTGTTCAACTGAAGCAGAGGTACAGATCAGTGAATGTAGATTAAACAATATGGTGATAATTGCCAACTAAATGTGCTGGGCCTAGTTACACCTGTAGGTCTAGATTGATATTTTTTTTTAAATGTATTCCAGAATGACTTAGGAAGGTACTGGAGAGATATTTTTGGAAGTCTGCTGTTGGGATTTCTGTATCAGAAGAAGGAAGTCTGTTACTGGAATTTCTGTATAAGAAGGAATGAATTATCTTTAATATGTTCAAGTTACACAGTCCGTACAATTTCTGCCGACTGTGTGCAGAGACAGTCCTGTTAAAGTGGTTATCTCAGGAAATGGGAAGTAGTGGTTTTGAATACCAGGCACAGGGTCTATATCTAAAGTTCTGTACTGTTACAAAAATCACATTCTAAGAATGTCATTCTGAGCAAGACCGATCAGGATGGAATGAAGTTGTACCAGGCAGGCATGGGCATTGACTGGTGGGACACTTCCCCCCCCCCGAATGCCGATTTCCTCTTTTTCAACCTTTTGCTCAGGTTAACTTTCTAAGGAGGTGAATTGCACCTCACCTATGATTGCAAAATCCCACAAAATGAAGTCCCCTTCTTTAAGAAGCTAACCTCATCTATGAGCGTGTTAAGATTTGGAAAAACATAAAATTGTGTGTGACTCTTTTTTTCTTACATGTAGCTATGAATTTAAAAACCTTAACAGCTCATCATTGCAACTTGAAAAGTGATTATCTCTTTGTATTTTCTGATCTTGGTTAGCTCCATCTGCTCACCTAATGCTATTTTAAAAATTCTGATATAGAGGTCCAAAGCATGAAGGATTATGGCTTCTTTTTTCTTTTAACTTCTCCCTGTCATTAAAAAAAAAAAATACTAGTAAGGAAATGGTTGCATTTCTACACAACACGTAAGTATTGCTATGAGAAACTGGAGCAATTCAAAGAGAGCAGCTGTTGCAGCACTTTAGATTGCTTTCAGTGGAATGTACTATTTTTACTGGTATTTTTTTTGTGGATGGTTTTGCAAGCCAGTTACCAGGAGCTCAATTATATAATCCTGGTTTAATCACAGACTAGTGTAAATTGAAAGAATATTTTACACAGAAAGCCAAACTGATCTGGCTTATTGGCAGACTTCATTTTTGCTGGAAAGTCTTCACAGTTTTGGTCAATAAAAATATGTAGTATCACCTAAGATGCTTTTGGGAAGATGCTTGCTGTGCAGGTCACAAACGGTTGAAATTGTCATCCCTTCTGCAAGAACTTTTAATTATGTAATATTTTGGATTGGGTTCTTTTAACATGTACTGGAAAAATATAAAGCATGAGTTGGGCTGTATTCGGGTCTGAAATTAAAAAGGGGAGAAAAAACTTCTGTATCTTAAACAGAAACAGTAATTCCACATAGAACCGTGTAGGGGTTACCTAAGATTCTGATAAGGAAAATGCAAAACAAGTACCAACTATAAATCTGAGAGTACAACTATTAATCATCTGAGAGAAGGAGGAAGAACCCAGAAGAAAGATTATTCGTAACACATGCATGTTTCTTGTTAAGGGACAGATTCTTTTTCTGGCTTTTTTATGCACTTGAAAAGCCACGTTTTGGAACACTTTGAGCTTAGCACTTATGTTTTAAGATGGATAGCTAAGAAATTGCAGTTTTATTTATTGATATGGTAAATCAAAGATAATTAATATACTGATCTAAATTACTTTGCATTTCTCCTTCAGTAGTTATTCTGCAGAAGTTTTCCTTGTGGAGGAGTAAAAGACAATGAATGCTGAAGTCACATGCCCTGGGAACTTGTTACCTTTTCTGCAATCTTGTAATCAGAGCTCCATATAAAGAAAACTTCCTTTGTGAATGTACTAATCTAGGAAGTAGGCCTATATTAATTATGTAACGGGAGTTGCTTTAGATGCAATTTCTAAATGTTACTTTTTTACATGTGACTCTTTGCTCTTGAAGTGATATTACATTTAGTAATACGCTTAAGAGTGCTACATTGTCTTTGTCAAGGATACGCAGCAGCAGAATTACCTTCATAGTTTAAAATCTCATTGTTCATTTTTTTCATCCAGCCCTGAGTAGGAGAAATCTTGTACTTGATCTCCTTATTATTATCCCTCAGTTTTTCAAAGCTAGTTTTACTCTTCCACTTGTATGAAATGTATGGATTGTAGTCAAAGGAGTAGAACACCTGAACAAATCACTGAACTTTTTAAAATAAAGAGGAATTCCATGGGAAGGGTAAAAATATGGACTGTGTTTTACTGTTAGATAGAGGTATATTTTAATTCCTTACTAATTTAGTAATAATGTCATCCATCTGCAGCTGCAAATTTATTTTTATTCACCCTTTTGTTAAGTTACAGTTAAGGATACCTAGGTTTGTTTACTGTATTAATTTAAATTCAGGGGAGAGATGGTCAGCAGAAGGCAACACCCATCTAGTAATTTCTCAAGCATTGCTAACCAAGTTAACTGAGATGTTTGTAAGCAACCCCCTAATTTCTAATTTCAATGTTTAAGCATGTTCGTTTAACCTGACCTAAGTGCACTTTATTTTGTAGGCAGCTGTATAAGTATCTTTTTCAGTCATTGAACCAACAAAATTCTGTTCCTGGATTAGCAATTTTTAGTACCATATCTCTGACTTTTTGTTCTTTGCATAAAAGCAGTTAAAGCAAGAGTATGACTGTTCTTGCTAGAGGAGAAGTTTAATATTTAACTATTTTACCTGCAATATCTGTTATGTTGAGCTGGTAGAGGAACATTGTCCCAGGTTTTATCATGATTTATTTTATGACCTGTAATGTGTACCCATATAGAATAACAAATACTCAGAGTTACTAGAACTGTTTTTATTTAATAAAATAGCTCCTATAGGAATTTAGTTAAGTATCAGAATAGGTACTCAAATGTAAATGAGTACAAAAGTACAGTCTGAGTTCGCATTGGCATAGGAATGACGTTCAGTTTAATTCTGTGTACTCAGTTACAGTAGTGCAGAGCTTTATTGTAATAAGTCACAGCTGCTTTGAAGCTACTGAACAGACAGCCCACAACCTTAGTCAATGACTAGCCAATTGTACAACCTTCTATTTTTCTCCTAATTATGCTGAGTCTTTGTTTAAATTGAGGTTGCCAGAAACTTTCCTGACATGAATCATAAAAAAAGTATGATCTGGAGGAACAAAATTAACTGTATCATTTAGAGTTCACACCAGCATAATCGAATCTTGACAGTTTTTTTCATTTTCATTGATGATTTAAAAAAAGTCTTTTGTCATGGGGATACTACCGTGAACAAATTTTTAAACTTGTTTATTGCTTTTAAAAACAAATTATTTAATATATTCAGAATGTTTTACAGTCTCATCTTTGTAAGTTTTACAGGTATTTTTCTTTTGGTTTTTTTTTTGATTTGAAGCATTGTGAATGTCAGAAAATGTTTAAGAAAATCTTTATATGTCTACTGAGCCCCATGTAAATACCTGTTTAAATTATTCTGTATCTGCTCTCGTGGTTCCCAGAAATTGTTAGGTCTTATGATTCAGGTTAATTTAACAGTTAAAAAAAAAAGTTTATCATTTAAAAGAGGTGTCCAGTTTCAGTCACTCTTTGCCTTCAATAGACAGGTTCTAGGCACTTCTTAGGGGGCACGTGGTATCAACTGAAGTGGTTTATGATTTGAAAAAATTCTGCTGGCGTGTTTATTCACTAACCTACACACAAAATACCAGGCTCCCTATCTGATGGACATGTGTAAGCCAAGATCAAAAAAATTTCTTCCTCAAACTGGCCTTGAGTTGGTCTAATTACCAAATGGAGCAGTGCCTACCTCTGCCAGCTTTTTTTTATAATAATATATAGCAAGTAACTGGTGATGAATCAGTTCTTCAGCAAAATTTCATTAACTTCATGTCCCACACACATTCCCATCTCACTTCCAAAAGTGAGATCCAAAATTTTAAACCTTGTTATGTGTAACCCATTGTAAACAGTGAAATTATTTATGCGCACAATGGGACCTTTTAAAACTTAAGCTATGATTCAGCTGTTCTTGCATTAAACAGTACTTACTTAGAGTGTAATTTTATTTGTTTTGATTATTAGATGGTTATTGTAACACTTGATCAGAATGACTTCACTTTTAATTAGCTTTCAAGGACATGATGTTATGACTCATCTTCATGCTGAACTATTTTTAGTAAATATTTATATTCTTGCATAGTACTGAAAAGAAATGGACCCCACTGTGTTGATAAATGAAAGAGTAAGTACCTGCTCTGGAGGTGTTGTGAGGTATAGATTAAATAGCAGGGGTTTTTGTCTGTAACTGGTTTCTATGAAATTAGGATTTTTCTAGACCACATTACTGAATGTGGACAAGGATATAAGAGTTAGACACAAGAAATGAAATTCAAAAAAACTTCAAATCACTGTCTGCTTTCAGGTACTTACTCATTTGCTATAACTGATGTCAGGCCACTGCCAGTGTCCTTGGGCATATGGGTGGTTTTGAGGGATACTTTATATATATGTGCAGAAATATGAGAGATTACTTGTTGTTCCCCTTTCTATATAAGAACAGGTTAGAGGGTGAAAAATGTAGTAGTACAGAGATGGAATTATGTTGAACATGCAGAGTTTTGGGGGTTGTTTTTGTGAATGTTGATATAATTCGGGGAATACCAGTTTAACAGGTACATTGTTTTGTTTCCCCTGGGTTAGTAGCAGTGTATTTCTCTGCACTGCCATTATCCTGAAAGCACAGGCTTTTGGGTGCTTTTTCTTAGTTTTGTGTTGCATTAACTTGTGCTGATTTTATTCAGAATACTGAGGCTTTTACTTAATCTTAGTCTGTCATCATGCTGTAAATTAAAGATCATATCATAACAGGTAACGAAAGAATATTCAGCATTTACCTACATTCTATGCTGTACAATTTATGAGCTTTTTTCCTGTGTAAGATTTTTTGATCTCAGTATTCCCAAATAAGGTAGTAATATTTCAAATTTGGAAGAAAGTCATGCTGTAAAACATACTCACAGAAATAGTAAAGTTGTCAGCAGCAGCTTCTAAAATACATCCTTGTTAAATATTTTAGGATTCTACCATGTTCTCAATCATTTCCTTAGAAGGGACTGTGATCACAGTGGAGAATGTGTTACTTTCTTTGAGCAACGTGTCTGTAGTCAACAAGAAATAGTTTGAGGCTGATGACCTTCTCAAGTCCTGCCAGAATTCTAGTTAGAAAGTTATTCCATGGCTGTAAGGAAGGAATTAAGAATTCTGGTGCATGAGAATGGAGACTTTTGGAGCAGAAGGTGGTTTACTTGTATTGCGCTTTTCCCAAGGAGTCTCTTGTTAGCCTGTTGTTTTTTGTAGCAATAAGATTTAAAAAAATGAAACAAATAATTTCTGGGGTCAGGTAAGTTCCATATTTTTCTGCAGACTTCACTATTGTGCAGAGCCTCCAGAGACACCTTTTCTTTTCTTTAACTGCACCAAGCTGTCAGGAAGGTTTTTCTGATGACACATGTGAGCAGATCTATCTGGTTGGTTGTTCTTGGGCATTCAGATGGTAAGAAGAAACAACAGTAAAAATGTAATATTTTAATGGTGTAGAAATATGCATGAAATTAATTCTGATAAATTTTGAATTTTATATATTTGGTTTTGGGTCCTTGATAGGTAGTCACCTGTTTTACTGGAAGTATTTGCATTAAAAGAGTCTTTAAAAAATACATATCTAGAAGACCTTCATTAAACTACAGTAAAGATGAATAAAATATTAACCCACTAACCAAACCTTCTCAGAAAATTTAAATAATATGAATTATTGAACAAAAAAAAGGTATACTTTCTTTAGGCCGCTTGACATAAATATTGATGCATCAGTATAAGCAGTTAAAACTAATTTGGGCTTGTGTTCTTAAACTGCTTTCCAGTCTTTTTAGCAGGAATCTAGGGAATTTTTTAATACAGTTCCTGCTATGTTAAAGTCAGTAGTTGCTGCAAGTTATTTCGCAGTGCACTAGAAATGTATGATTGTTTCATGATGCATTCGAAGACACTTCTTACAGCAAAATAGTCAAGTTTAGAATAGATCACGCAGCACATGCCACTAGGTTGGATTTTACTAAATATAGTGAATATGAAGAAAAGAACTCTCTTGTCTGGGTAAAGGGAACCTCTTGCTTAGCACTCTACCTTGTGATTAGAAGATTGAACAAGATTACCTCCGTAAGCTACAGATAAACCTGTAGGAGCAGAAGAGAACCTGAAGGACTTCTGGGTGGGAAAAAAAGACAATTTGAAGAGAAAAATCGTTTGGTCAGAATCTCACTGTCTAATTTTCGCTTTCCAACTGGACTGTATAAATCTTTCCCATCATGTTCTCTTAAACATAGTTAAAAGGCTTCTTAAAAAGACTTACCACCATCCTCCATCAAAAATGAATTATCAGTAGTTTTAAATAAAATAATCTACTTCCTGTTCAGTTACTGAAACATGCTGATTAGTATCTGCTGTCCCAAAGAAAATCATAATCTATGAAAGCAGTTTGCTTTCTCCCCTGTAGTACTGCATTTCATTGCTATGCAACTGGTGCTAATCCAGCTTCTTCCCATTATGCATTAGATCTCATGACTTTGCCTACTGCAAGTTACTGTCTGTGAATTTATGGTAGGCTTGCTCAGTTTTTCTGAGCTTGCTTTTGTGTAGGCTGGTTTCGTTGTGACTACTGTTAACTGTGTTAGTTCATTAAATTTTGGTTAGTTTATCAGATTATTTTTTTTCTTGCTAGTCTAGCTAGAGATATTTGTGTCCTCTTTAACATCAATAGTGTCACCCTTCATTTTAACATGCAACTCTGTCAGTACTGTAATTAATTCTGTGGTTTTTGAGAGGTTATTGTGTATTGTCATTAAGTTTCAGAGTAATCCCCTTTAGAGTACCTAAGGACATTTCATCAAGATATGTCAGTGCCTACAAATAACAGGACTGAAAGAGTTCTGGATAGGCCATGAAATGCTGTTTTTTTCCTATCCAGATCCTAAACCTCTCAGATACAGTTGCCCTATATGTCTTAAGGCTGGAAGCTGAAGCTGTACAAACTCTGAGATAGAAGGTGAAAATTTTGAGTGAGTGGTATAAGTAACGCTACAACAGTGTGACAGTGGTTATAGTAAATTCCCCACATACATTTGACCTTTCTAAAAATCCAGGTGGGATGCTCTTTCCTGACTGGCATGCTGCTCAAGGGGAGCAGAAGAAAATTTTGTGTTTTTGGAATTGTATGCAAGGTTTGTTTAGGGACCTCTCAGAGCTTTTGCCCCAGCTCTCTAGTGAGTGACCCAAAGCTTGTATGTTTCCTTTTAATAGTTGACCACAGTTGCATGTGGCTTTCTTCTTACAAGTTTACCCAGTGTCTCAGCCAAGAAAGTGTGGAGAAGGTCAGAGGTATGTTTTGAGGACAAAATGGAGTTACTGAATTTAATAAAGGACACTTTTTTATTCATAGATTAATTTCATTCCTCTAGGTTGATTGAAGGGCACTGCTTTTTGGCCTGAAGGAAGGGAGGAGCTTTTATTCACTGAGAAGAATTGCTCTTTTTTTTTTTTTTTTTTCCTGTAGCTACAAAGTAAAGTCTGATTAAAAAAAAAAAAAACACATTTCCCTGGGTTTCTGTGGCAGTCATTGTTTCAGACTGGCTTAGAGGCAAAACCAGTCTAGGCTTTTGTCATACAGGAGATCACATAATGATGAGTTCTGCTTGGTTTTGTAGCTCTATTGCTGTTATTGGTAACTTCTGTGGTCTCATTTTCAAATTCTTGGAAAATGAAATATGGTATCAAACTAGTTTTGCTTTCATTTTTAACTTCTTACGCTGAAGATACATAAAGGATCCAGCTCATGATGCTTCTTCAGTAATTTCCCTGCTACATGTTGTATCTTCAGTTATGGCTTCCTCTGTAATTCTGTTACATGGACTCTATCTTCTGAAAACTGCTTCCACCCCCACCTCCCCAAAAAGGAACACCTAAAATTTTAGCTTGAGGATCAGTGTTCAGTTTCACTGTTTGCTTGAGCATTGCATTCATCCTCCAGTACATGTTTCTGCTGCTTCCATTGTGCTACTGGAACTCTGTGTACAGCTGTGTTGAGACAGATCAATGAATGAATTTGTGCTAAAGTGGCTTCTCCCCACAACTTTTAATAAACTTTTAAAAATAACTGGATCATATGCCCAGTAGTTGTTCTCACATAGTTGAAATGGTGTTGCTTTTGTGGGAAAGAGTGACTAGATGATCCAGTACCACTGCTAGAGAAAAAAGGCTTGTCAGTGTCCTTTCCTGCATTTCTCAGCTGTAGCGGACTGGACCTGAAACCATATATACTTCATTGTACACAGAATAATGTAAAATAAGGAACAGTGGAAAACCTACCCTTTAAGTGAAAGTCCAGTAAAATACAGTTTTGTTTAGAGGCTGGAAGTATGAAACCAGAAGTATGCCATATGCGTATGGTGTAGCATTGACAACTTGTGTAAATTAATTTAGTTGTTCTAAGCTTGCTAAATATTTTTTTCAGTAGATAAACTTTTCATTTATGCTTCATGCAGTGCAGGTATTGTCTCTTTGGCCTGATAGGTATTTTTCTGGTTTAGGGATCATATGACCTACTACAGTTATCAAAAACTTATATAAGCTCCATGTTACATGCAGTGAATAATTGGAGACAAATGATCATGGGCCATGTCTGATGTGAATCAAAATGTTAACTCCTGGGCGAGCTGATATAAATATACTGTGAATTTATAACCTCAGCCTCCAGAGTTGTCTCAGTTTTGGATTCTCTGAGCAGAATTTTAAGGGAAGAACATTCTAGTAAACCACCAGGACTTGTGGGCTCAGACCTTCTAGCTGTGGGTTTCTGAAGTTTGAATGAATCAATGTGAAATGGTTACGAAAATATTCACCAACACTATAGTAAAAAATTTTTTTTGAGATGTAATATTTTAAAAAATATTTCTGAATCTTGTTTTCTTTTAAGTCTTGTAGGCTAATGAGTTTCCATGTGGAACAGATATTGCTGTTGGCAGTTTGATTAGAAGTATGTTACCATGGTTGCTTCTGTCACTGGAAGAAGCGCAAATATTATGTCCAGTTGTCAAGTGACTCAAAGTACTGCAACAGATGTAAACTAGCTGCAGAGAATACAGTATTTAGGCAGTTGTAATGTTTTACTGGAAGGTAGTTATGAAAATTTTGAGGGGACAAGGATACCAGTTTAACAGTTTGGGTGTTTTGGGGGGCTTGTGTCATTTTTAGAATCAATGTAACAACATTCTCCAGAATCATTTTGGTGTATGTTGTACAGTTCAGAGATGAGAAGTCTTAAACTATACTTTTAAATGTTGACATGGTTTCATGATAGATACTTTTTTTTTTTTTTCTGGTAAATTAAGGTAAGGTATCAGGCAAACATAGTAGAAAGGCAAATTTGTTATGTAGATGTGTGATGCTGTATTAAAAAAAAAATCTCTTGCAGATTAACTTTAAATGCTGAAAGAAATGAATTTCTTTCATAACCGATGAATAGAATATTTGTTTCCTTGCATCTTTCATGTAAGGCTGGTACAGAATTCATTACAATGGTATCTAACCATCTGAATTCTTTATGGAAAGTGAATTTATTGCTTGGAGCAAACTGAATATCCTTATCTACAAACAGATACTATCCAGACAGTCTTCATGGAAGTTGTCAGATGCTTCATCATGAGCCTCGAGTACTACAGTTAACTGTTATCTATTTAGAACTTGGTCTGGCTGGGCAAATGATTAAAGACAGATACTAGGATGGACTCTGAAGAACTTGACCTAAATGCTATTAAATTGATATACTGACATTTTTCAAGTAGGTACATTGTAAGGGTTGCGAGGTTACTGCCATGTAATCTGTAACTTGGGGGACATTTCTCTCGGAATACCAAAAGGATTTGCCTCTTTCCTTGAATTCTTCTGTTTTCATGCTTGGTGTTTGAAGAGAAAGGAGAAAAGCAGTTAAGATTTACAGTTATTTCCTTCTGTAAGTGTATGTATGATCCTTCATTTACATTAGAGGTGATATTTATGATTGAGTCTTTTCTGTACTTTTTTTGTTGTGACAAACCAGATCTTTGCACAGCAAAATACGGTCTTTTAATTTTGGTGTATATTGTAACATTTAATTTTAGTTATAATTCCTAATTAGAAGATAAATTCATCCACAATTCAGTCAAGAATAAAGTTAGAGCACGTTAGCTTTGTCGCTGTTTCTGCCAAACAGATTGTCCAGCTACTTGTTATGTGAACACACGCGGGGTAGGATTTGCCTTGAGCATAATAGTTGATTATACTGTAGGCTACGGAAGAACATTCAAAGAATCTGATTTCAATGACTGTGCACCTAAATTGAGTTCAAACAAGTAATTGGAAGGTGAAAGAATGTATATTGTATTATAACCTGCTCTTCAGCTGTGTTTGGAAGTTTTCTTCCTCTACTAATCTTTTCTTACATGAACCTCTGTATTTGTGTTTATCCTAAAATGAATTTGCAGAGTATTTTCAGACTTTTTGCCCTAATCTCATTTTCCTGCTGAAAAACAAAACTTTATGCAAATCTTTATGAAAAGTGTGTTAGTGATGTAGTTTTAATATTAACAGTGTATGGAAGCTGCCGTCTCATAAGAGTGGAAAAAAAAGCTTGTATTTTTTACTATTTGCTTTTAAAGAGAAAAGACATACAATCTAGTAGGAAGCAAAAATTAAGGAAATGCTTATTTAAAAATAAGTTGTATCTGCATTATATTGGTATGGCAAAGAGAAATACTCTGGGTTAGGATCGAGGCAGGAATAATTTAGATATTAATAAATAAAAGCTCTGAATCTGCATTTTGAGTTTCTCAGCTCTGCTTGCTTCCTCTGGTTCTTTATGTAACAGCATACCAAACATATGCAAAAGTTTCTAATGGTTATGTATTTTATTTTTTCCCCTGCTTTCTGCAATAGTTGGCCAACATAAACATGTCAGGAAATACGACCAGGTCATACTGACCTACCTAATTTATTTTTCAAGGGCAGGAGAACACTTTTGTATCCTTGTACTGTGCTTTTAGATGTATTTGGGAATAAGCACAAATTGAGGGGATTTGTTTGAAATGTCACATTCTCTGCACTTCTCAGAAATGCTAGTCCTGCAAGGAGTCACTACCAGTTTCAACATCTCAAGTGTTAACGCTTTCCATCCTCCGCTCTAACAATAGTTTGTCTGACATATATACAGACTATATTATAATATAAGGACTATAGTGTGTATATTTATCTCAGGTAGCATAAAAATATTAAAGAAAATGAAATGCATGTAGATTTTGTACATAGCAGTCTTTTAGCTGGCCTGACTCCGGCAGAGTGACGTTGGGCTGGATTCCCAGTCCCAGTTTGCAGGGCTTGGTTTCATCACTGTCATATACGCTAGTGGTAGATAGAGCTTGTGGATTTTTGCACGTGATTCTTAGATACTGGAATACACACCCTAGACAGCCAGAATGCTTTTTCTCTAGCATAGAGCAAACATGTCCACTAGTGTGAAAAAGGTGGGAGAGTGCAATATAAATAGGCAAATAGGGTTAATTTTTTCTTTCCTTTGTGTAAACGTGTTCTACACTGATTTTTTTTTTTTTGGTGGAATTTGGTGAAACATGGAGGTAAAGAAACTTGATAGCAGTTTCTGTCTTCAGTTTTATCTTTATATCAAATGAATTTCATTGTCCTATCACTAGTAATGTTTTTGCAGTCTGACTTCAGACTTTACCTGACTTGCAGTGTCTCAGGTCCTCCAAGGAAGTAGTGTTCTATATGGGCAGCAGTGGGGGGTTTTGGTCTGGAAGGTATCCTGGATCATCCAGCAGCTGAACTAATTTATCTTGGCATTTTCTTGAGACCTTTTATGCTCTTCCAGAGGGGCAAATGAAGGGAGTCTCAATACATAATTCTTTAGAAAATATAACATGCCCTGTAATTTAATCTTATTTAATAATACATCTGTACTGCCCTTTCTTATGCAATGAATCACAGTCTGAGGCATAAAACATGGTTAGTACTCCAGAACTGGTTATTAGAGGGGATAATAGCTGTAATAACTGATAGTCTAACTTTCAAGTTATCTTTGTTCAGCTTGGCAAAGTAGTATCAGAATGGTGCTGTCTGTAGTATTTTTTGTTGTCTTTTGGGAGAGCAAGTTAATGTGAAAGGATGCACTCATTCAAGAGAGGGACAAAAGAAATGACAGCATTTGAAATTATCTCTGTCAGTATATTCTATAAAAAACATATTAAAAGAATCAGCTACATAACATAGTCCCTAAAAATCATACTTCTGAAAGAGTGTAAATCAAGGTAAAAAAAAATTCCTTTCAATGCAAGCTATTTTTTTTAAAGAAATGTAGGATTTTTCAATAATCTCAAGGGCTGATTGCCTGGCTAACTTGTCTCTGTTCTTCTCTGCTGTCACAGAATCTAAACAAGTTTATAGCCTGAAGACCTAATCCAACCATATTTTGGAACAATAGTAAAATGGCTTTGCATTTTCCAACATGTTTCATCCAAGAAACATTACTACAATGAAGTATCACTGGATACTTTCCAAAGTCTGGATTCAGTCCTGCTCCTTTTCACTTAAAAGAGGATGTTGTTTAACTCTAGACATGATAAATACACAACAGCGCAGACATCATCAAGGTTTACCTAACACGGGAAAAGACAACTTTACACAAACCAGAAAAATCCTTTTCTCTTAAATTTCACATACATTTTAAGGATCCCCAGAGAAAGGAATCCCCATGTGTGAAATGTTATTAAGTCTCTATGTTCATGTAGAAAGGATAAATGGTTGAGGTGCCTCTGAAATGGAAGCCTAGGGTGCTTCAAAAACTTGTGTAAGAAATTTTGATAAAATGTGATTGGAAAACTTAGTGTTGATTCTTTGGTGGAGTTCTAGTGGTGACAATTCTGACCCTAAGGTAAAGACTTGAATGTAAGGAGTTTAGAGAGATTCAGTGAAACAGAGATGTATAAGAAATGCATATTTTTAAATTACATAACAGATTTATGTGCATACTTTGTCACACTGTGGAAATTGCTTTCTGACAGAGGGTAAATTACTCATCCTCTTTTGGATTGATTCAAGTAAATAGGTGCAGAGGAAGGATAATAGGATGACTGTGTAAAGGAAACTTATTTTGCAAGAGGGAACTGTAACAGCATGCCATTTTTCAGCTAGGAAAATTGAAGAATGACAGAGAATCTCATTGGTGGAACATGAGGGGGAGAGAAAAGCTGCTTAAACTAAAGGGTAGTGTTGGCACAAGAACAATTGGGTATCAACTAGCTGTGAGTAAAGTTACATCAGAGATTATAAGAGCCTTCTAAACACCAGTGGGGTGAGACTTCCAGTAGGAGTGAACAGGACAGGATTGGACCCTCCCAACTTCATATATTATCTAAATGCTGTCAACTCTACTGGAAGAGATTGCAGCAGAGAATTAAGAAATAAAATATGGAAAAGATGTAAATCTGAATTTACTGACATAATAATACAATACCTCCCGATCTACCCCCAAACCTAAGAAAGTGCTAGACTGTATTTTTTTGAGAAACTAATGTACAAAAATAAGCTTTAGAATATCTGCAAAACCATAAAATATTCGGAGTTTATTCAGAACAGTTACTTGTTGCTGCTGGTTCTTCTCAAAAAAAAAAAAAACAAACCCAAACAACCCTTTGAAATTAGCAATTGATGGGTTATTGAAGCACATGGAGGATCCTCAGGAGGTAACTCACCTGATTTAAATAACTATAGTCTGTTAGGATTTAGTAGTAGTGGGTTCTATTACCTAAATGTATTTTTACTTTCTGGTTTGTTTTTTAAAGAACAAGAACATATTTGAAAAGCAAAAGTCACTTCCTGAGTTAGAAAGGCCTGTAGGTATTTAAATATAATGTAATGATGAGGGATTAATGGCAATGATGATTTACTCAAATATAGTTTCAGTATGGTTTTTGAGCTTCTTTTGTAAGTGATAATAGATTGGAAATATATAGATTAATAATAACCTGCAAAATTAGGAATAAATGAGGTACTTGGGCAGAAATGCCAAAATGTCTCTTGCAGAGAAAGAGATGGAATTATGCAGATAAGACTTAAGATTGGGAGCTATATTAAATGTACGTCATGGTTTTTTTTTCTTGTAGATCCTATGTTTGATACAACAGGGAACCATCAAGAGTATCACAGACACTGATACAGGGCAAATACTGTGTAATAGTGTGGAAATATTAAAATATGAAGTGCATACACTTTTTAAAGTAAAACCTAGGATTATTTCTGAAAAGTGTTGAGTGATGTTGTTAAAAACATATCAATACCTAAGGTATATATATAGAGAAATAAGTATATTATGGCCTTTTTTATTTCAGTAAAATGTTTTGATGTTTCTTTTATCTTGAAAAGTAAGATTAAGTCTTTCAGCACGCCTTTGCTGCAGGATTCATAGCATTGTTTTACGTAGCTCTACACCAAATGCTACTGTAGGAAATTACACAATTGCTGGATACCTCACCAAAACTAAATCACGTTGTCAGACAACAGAAAAATAGGCCTTCAGATAGAAATTAAAGTGATTTTTTTTTAAATGAGTTGTATTCTGTGATAGATAGACTGGAGTCCTTCAGTGTTGATTCTTCTAAATTTCACAGACTCATCCATTTATCTGATTTCAGTGGCATTACTGCTGATTTATGCTAGAAGAGAATTAAGCAACTGATTTTCTTGTGGGGCTTTGTTCAGTTTTAAAAAATTGTAACATTAAGGCTAACCTGCCTTTCAAAAAACCCCCAACAAATTATTATCTATTGTAAAATTGAAGCTTTGTGTTCCTGTTTTTGTTGTCTTCGGTGGTTTAATATGCAATTCCGAGAGTCATCAGGGAACCTTTGTATCATAAGTACTACCATTTGTTGCTGTGAATGAATGAAAATTTGTACTTTGCATTCTTACCAGTACCTGTTAGAAAAAACACTAAGGTTTATATCTAAGCTAAGATGTCACTTGTTAATTGTGACTCAGGTACTTCATTTTTCAAGGAGAAAAGCCCAATTCTTAGTCAACCCAACAAAAATAAAACTAAGAAATTAAGGTTATTCTCTGGTCAACTAGTATGTACTACTCTTCCCAGTGTGTTTTTTCATGCAACTTTTTCTTCTTTGGCATCTTTAATCTTTTAACTCTATTTCCAGGATAAACTAAACATGCAGGTTAAAAACTTGTTTTCTGTAAACTGTGTTAATTATACATGGAGATCATGAGCATTCAGTGCTTTGAACAGCTTTTGTTAAGTGTGTACCTCTTAGTCTTATATGCTGTAAAAAAAACAAATGACTAGTTTATATTTAAAAAGGAAATGTTGTCATAGCTTGACTACCAGGCTTGACATAGATGATCATATTGAGAATAGAGAGTCATTCCCTGGCTTGGTCAGTACAGATTTTAATGTTCCAAAATAAATACATTGTTTGCTACGTGACCTTATGATTTCTAAATAATTATATATTTAAGTACTAGTAAAAGATAAATGCATACAGTTCAGTTGGTCATTATGTTGTATGTCCCATTCTTAATTACTGCTTTAGAATGTGGCCTATATGTATATCTTATTTAAGGACTTTTTCTTATTCTATAATAGCCATGATTTTAGGTCACAATTTTTAGTAATGTGTGGGAATCTTGGAGATCGGTGTAATTGTAATTATTGCTACATAATTTTCTGTGAGATGACTTTAATAATAAAGTTCAAGACAGAATTTGTTGCTGTTATTTTTGCCTATTTTTCTTCTTAAAACTAAATAAACAGAACCAAACAACAAAAACCTTCTAACATAAAGAAGCTCAGATGCTTAAAGAGGATGTGAACTAAGCCATGTAATAAGGCTGAATTTCCCTGAAGGAGGAGGAAGGTGTCAGTTACGATTAATGTGAACAACATTTTTGGCCCTCGAGATGTGACCTCTCGTTACAGTAAATGTGACAGCTTGAATTACTTTCAATTACAGTGAACTACATTCAGCTACATTAGTTCTGACACACCTCACTAGGAGACTGCTGCTTTGATAGCTTTAACCAAAGGAAAAAAAGGCAAAGCTTTTGAGTGCAAATGTATATGTCACTTGAGCAGAACCATTGAATTCTGACTCCGACATATTACTGCCTCAGGTTTTACACACTTCTATTACATCATTTGTTATTTCCACTGGCACTTTCAGGTTTATGCCTTGATCACTGGAGAATATGAAAACCACCTTTTTAATATGCCATGTATAATAAATGTAGGTGCTGTGTTTTTTTAATTAAAAAAATTAGATAAATTATCAGATTTTTTCATATACTAACTTGCACCTTTACTTGGAACTATAAGTGGGATTTACTAGCTATCAGCATGTCCTGGTTGGCTTGGTGTAACTCCCTTAAATGTTCATTAACTATCAATTTATTATTACAAATTAAATATATCACAACACAGGATATTTATCACTTGACAGAAACAGTTGTTATAATGTCACTACTTTTTCCTTCAAGGTTCAATTATCATGCTTCAGTTTCTACCTCTAAGCTTTCATAGAAAATAAGAGGCCCAGGGCAGAAGTCAACCTTTCACTTTGCTACAGTGGAGATGCCATCTATTTCATGCTGTGCTAAATGTTCCATCGAAACATGAGTAAAACAATGCCTTTGGCAAATCATAACTTAGAAATAGTACTAAGCAGAAGAAATAGTTTTAATTAAAGAATTTTGTTTCTCTTGGAGGAATTGATTTACACAGTATTTGGCATTTTTTTTTCTGCTAAGATGAAAACCATCTTTGCAAGTTCAAGGGATTGGTGTTGTGGAATCACCCTAGAAAACTTGCAGTGTAAAATTGCCAGTTAGTGAAAGAACAAAAATTAGTGCTTGCTTACTCCAAAGTGATTCTGAATTAAGGCTATGTATGGTAAGTTCATTTTAGTTGTCTTCTGATGTAAAGAACTAATTTTCAAACCTTAGTTTTGCCAATATTTTCACTGGCCATTCAATGTTCTAGTAGTGGATTGTGAAAATCACAGGGTGTCAGGGGTTGGAAGGGACCTTGGAGATCTTCAAGTCCAACCCCCCTGCCAGATCAGGATCATCTAATCTAGCACAGGTCACAAAGGATAAAAATATTTGTAAATGTTTCTGTAGCTGTTTTAAGGACCCATATACAGTGTAAACTTATTTCCACATGTCAGCAACTTCCATGCCCTTGAGGTATAAAGATTTGTATTTTAGCTGATATACTTATTAACACTTACAATAAAATCATAAAATTTTAGAGCTTTCTTCAAATCACTGAAACAATTGGAGTCTAATAACATTTTCAGTTCAGCTATTTGGGCTCACTTTTAGGCAATCAGATCCCCTAAAAGTGATGAAAATTCTTCTTTTATCTTTGTGCAACAGAAAAGATTTATCTGACTAATCTCAGTATCTCCATTGTTGCAAGGAGTAATTTTATTACCAGAAAAAGAACATAAATATTTTAGAATTAGTCAAATCAAAAAGGGATTGTGTGGCCCAATCCTTATAGCCCACCTGCATGGACAAAGTGGGATGGGTTAACAGATAATAGTTTGGTAACAGTGAGCATTCTCTTGCTTCTGGCAGTGATGTGTGATACTAATTCACCAACTTTTTTTAATGTATTTTTAAGAAATGGTGACACTTTATGCCATCAAACTGAAGAAAAGCCTCGCAACTAACTTCACTGCATTTCTTTCCTGCTTTTTGTGCATTTAAGTCCTCACTTAAGATCACAGAATCATAGAATAGTAGGGCTTGGAAGGGACCTTGGAGATTGAATCCAACCCCCCTTGCCAGAGCAGGATCTGGAATTTACTACAAGATATTATTTCATCCTAACTTTTTAGTGGAAAAGCTTTAATTTTTGACAATTGCGGACTAAATTTATTAAAAAGACACTTCAAACATTTGATTCAGAACAACCGTGGAAATAAATTACCAGGAAGTAGTTGTTCCGCAAACTGAGACAATCAGGGGTAAAGATGTGCTTTAACTTTTTCATGGGTATTGCAGACAATTCTCCTGTCATTTTGGATAAATGCATTTTTTTCCTTCTCCACATTGTTGTTCTGAACAGTGTTTACAAGGAGTAGTCTATCTTGCCCCCTCCTATAGCTGAAAATTTATTTTAACATTATTGCAGTTGACATTTTTGTAGTTTATGACTTCTAATACTCTGGCAGGTTGTCCATTCAAAAACATTGCAGTCTTCCTAGACTTTACTTCATTGTTGGTTTTTTTTTGTTTGTTTTTATAGTGCAGTACTGCACGTTACCTAACAAATGTAAACTAATGTGCATTGGAGTAGTTAAATTCTTTTAGATGAAAAAAATACAAAGAGATGATAGAGCAGGTAGTATGTCATTACTAGAAAGGTTTTAGATTTGTCAGTGGAGCATGTTGTTTACCAGTCACAGCACCTTCTCAGTATAGAAGTGTCATATCTACATCATGTATAACATTTGATACCTTCTGTATGAAATTCTAGTGATGGTCTGATGTTAGGAAATATTTAGTTCTTAGTTTCTTGTTTAATACTTACTACTCTGATCAAATTTCTTAACATTGTTACCCAAATTCATACCTACTAGTACTTTTAAAATCCCTTGTTGATTTTTCTATAATACTTCAGTTCTGCAGCCAGTCCTACTACAGAAGACCCAATCCTAGTCATAGAAGATGACTTCTACAAAAGCAGAGTATTTGAAGAAAATGTTGGTTTTTTTTCCTGATCTTGCTAGCTTGTGGGAGGTAATGTAACAGTAGACTCCAGGTGTGGGAAATAGCTCTCTACTTGACAGCTGGTCTAGGGATCTGCCATTTAAAATTTGAGAATGATGACAAGAAAAATTCCAATAAAGTAATAGACCTAACCATGACCTTCATATTCTGAGACTTTAAAGTCAGACTAGGATATCAGTTAGGTACAGAGGGGGTTGAGAGTAGCCCTGAAGAGAATGATTTGGGGGTGTTGATTGACGAGAAATTCAACATGAGCTGGCAGTGCGCTCATGCAGCCCAGAAGGCCAACCGTATCCTAGGATGCATCAAGGATAGTGTGGCCATCAGATTGAGAGAGGCCATTCTCACCCTTTACTCTGCGCTCATGAGACCTCACCTCGAATACTGCATCCCTGTCTGGTGTCCCCACCATAAGAGGGACAGAGTTCGGTTGGAACGAGTCAAAGGAGGGCCACAAAGATGATCCAGGGTAGGCTGAGGGAGCTGGAATTGTTCAGCCTGGAGAGGAGGAGACTCCAGAGGGACCTTATAACTGCCTTCCAGTACCACAAGGGAACCTACAGGAAGGCTGCAGAGGGACAAACTGAAGGGAGACTAGGTTTAGACTGGATCTCAGGAGGAAGTTCTTCAGTGCAAGGGTGGTGAGACTCTGGAGTAGATTGCCCAGAGAATTTGTGGATGCCTCCTTCTTGGAGGTGTTCAAGGGCAGGTTGGATGAGGCTTTGAGAAACAGAGTCTAACTGAGAGGTTGGATTAGATGATCTCTGAGGTCCCTTGCAACCTAAAGCCATTCTAAGATTCTGTGATCTTGTATGTTTGAGTTTTTGAAAGTCTCATTTGTGGATTTCTTTAACCTTCTCCACCATAGTAAAGAAAAACAAAACCCACAACAAACCTACCAACGCAAAACTCCCCAAAAAAACTCAACCAAAAAAAACCCTAATACAACCAACAAACACATGAATCCCAAACCCATTCATTTATTTAGCACTACATAACAAAAATCTCTATCCTGCTAAAGGTATTTAGAAAAACAGATTGTCCCATTGGGTAGGTTTTTAACAAATCACTCCATTTTTATAACTGACAAAGGCAAAGAGCTACTGTAGTCACATATCTGACAGATTAATAAGTACTGTAATGGAACTATTCTACTGGTTTTATTCAGTTCTTTTGTAGTGAAACTGGAAATTAGATTTGCAATTGGATGCATAAATCTAGGTCAGATGAATGACCTTCTGTTTCCCAGATGATTCTATCAGTGCAGAACATAACTACCAAGCCAATTTGTTCTCTCTCTTTTTTTTTTTTTTTTTTTTTTTTAAGAAGTCCTTGGCATTCCTGAAAGGTAGCCTTTTTGGTCTTCTCACTTCCTTTTCATTTCGGATGCTGTGGTTCTTCAGAGTGACTGAAGCAGGCTTGCGTGGTGTCTCCTGGAAATAACTGAGCTGTTAGGATAGACTTTTGCTTTGGCAAGCTCACCTACACAGTGACTGGTATCTGCTATGAGGGCCACTTTTTTTAACATTTGAAAACTTGATTAGAGAATGAGATAACCAGTTGGAAAAGTATGAAGCAATGGGCAAAGGAAAAAATGAATAGGCATAAATCCAGACTGTTGCAGTATTACCTGAATAGCTTGATTACATTTTGATCAGAGTTTAAAAAAAACCCCTCTATGTAGTATCAATTTATATTTCTGAAGTAGAGTTAGCAAAGCAGATGCACGTGCACTCACAGCAAATGTGGGGAAAGCTGACATATGAGTGTTTTAACCGCAGGGTTTTTTTTGCTTGTATGATTCATATTAAAATGCTGAAATGCATTATAGTTTGATTTAATTGGTGAGATTTTGGTCTGGAATTTTTTTGATTTAAGGAAAAATAATTTATTTAGGATTTTTGAGATTTTGCTTTTACCTATCTTGCCTTAGTTTTTTAGTTTCTCTTTGAATCTTCTGGGAAGTCTGTATCTAAGAAACACTTGTTGAACGCGAAGTCAGCTTGTTACTGGTCTTACAGTATTTGAAAGTTTTCCAAGTTCCAACATGTCTAAAAGAGAAATTCAGTTGAGGATTTACTGTTACCAGTGCTCCTGTCTGTTTTCTATTCATGGGTTTTGCATGGTCAGAGGTGAATTTATAGGGATTAGAAAATTCTTTTAGTTTAGAAAATGCTCTTAGTTTATAAATTCTCAGAATTTGAAGATGTTCACTTCTGAAGTATCTGACACCTAGTTACATTCTCAGCCCCTGGTTTCTAGCTGAAACCTGCTCTCATAGATAAAACTGCTAGCAAGTAACAAAATATTTTTACCTTTAATGCTGTTTTATCACTAGATGCAGGTTTAATTAATCACTTGACACTGACTCTAGTCAACTAGCTAAGGTAAAATTATGTGACAGTGTGACAGTATACATAAATATTGTCTCTTCTACTGTCCTTATTTTGCTGACCTTATTTAACTGAATGTCGTCAATTAGAGGGTGGCAGAAAGACACCCAAGTAATTTGGACTCTATTCCAGTTCTGTATTGCTTACTTAGCCTGCTTTCTGTTGTGCAATTTAGATTCTTTGGCATACTGAGCTCAACCTTCAATAGGAGTTCTGTAGATTTAGGATTGAAACTTGCATGTCACTGCTGCTATTGCTACAACTTGTCTTTCACATCTTGCAGGTATACAGTCATTGCAAAGTGGTTGGTTCATTGCGTCTCTAATAATTTTTCAGTAAATGGTAGATTTATGGCTATCTGTTACCATTTATCATTTATAAGCAAATTTCCAAAATCATGGAAATCAAGAAAGATTGTCTGTGCCTCTCTGAGGGTGTGTAAGGGAGTGTGACCACACTATTTAATAATGTACATACAGAATGAGAATAGGAAAAAAAAAAGTTAGTTTTTTCCTATTTAATGTTATGAATAGGAAATATGTCTGGTAGTCTATGTACTAAATAAAGCTTTTTCTGAATAAAACCACCATAGTTCCACACATATGCCTGTAATAAAACGAAAATTTTCATTTGGATGCAACATCTTGTCTGTATAAATGCTTATTTACAGAGCTGAGTTGTTTAACTATAATTCCATTATTGTGTTATTTAGAAGATAAAGGGTAAAATACATGATTAAAAAAATAAGCAGCAATCACATTCAAAGATGAAATAAGAGTTCTACAGTGAATTTAGAGGAAGTGAATACAGAAAATATTGGGGGGGGGGGGGGGGAGATGTGTTTAAAAAGTGTTGTGTTTTTCCTTTTC
>JAAGNO010013382.1:0-41671 GCA_033439905.1 Ceryle rudis | reverse complement strand
GGTCACAGAGCACTGGAATGGGCTCCCCAGAGAGGCTGTGGAGTCTCCTTCTCTGGAGATTTTCAAGACCCACCTGGATGCGTTCCTGTGTGACCTGTGCTGGATTAGATGATCCTGCTCTGGCAGGGGGTCGGACTCGAAGATCTCCAAGGTCCCTTCCAACCCCTGACACCCCGTGATACCTGTGATACATTTCTATCAGACAAGTAATGAAGTAGACTCTATGTAGGAATTAGTCCAGGCTTGTTTTCCTTGGCAGTCCGTATGTTAGTATGAAGTGGTATGAAGTTAAGAAATAGCAATGAAGAGGAAGGAGGGAAAAAATACAAAGTTACTTTGTATTGCTCTGTGCTTCTTTCCACTGCTTAATTACTCGAGTTCTTTTATACATTCAGGTTTGATTAACCTATTTGAAGTTTGTAAGGCCTATGTATAAAAGAGACCAAAAGCTCCAAAGCTCCCATGAGTTGTCTCTCTCAGCATTTCTCAGGTTGATATCTGGATTTATCTTCCAACAGGGTTGATATTTCTTCATGTGAAGAGTTAGCTCACATAAATTTGAGACCCGAAAGTTGTATTTTTTTTTTGTCCTTTTTCAGATATATTAGTTGAAGAAGATCCAGCACCTTGTGCATTCTCAGGGAATGGACGTCAGTGTGTCATGAATGGCACTGAATGTAAGGGTGGATGGGTTGGACCAAATGGAGGCATAACCAACTTTGATAATTTTGCATTTGCAATGTTGACTGTGTTCCAGTGTATAACCATGGAAGGATGGACTGATGTGTTATACTGGGTAAGTTCATAAATCACTGAGCTTTGTTTACTTTTAAACAATCTTCAATGTGCAAGTGAGAAATAAGCTGTTTTACAATGTCACCAGCAGGAAATCTTGGTGAGTTTTGCAGGAGATGAGCTCAGCTGCATGTTTTTTCCAGTCACAACATCTTATTGGATTCCTCAGGCTAAAAAGACATTTTAGAAACAAATTTATTCATTGCTTATTTGAGCTTTTTTTTTTTTGCCTATTCCATTTGGATAAATGTATTATTACATTTATGTCCTAGGACTGGCATTTATTTGTGCAAGCCTACCGTTTTTAAGTATGTCTTTTCTGATTATGCTTAAGAGCTCTCTTTTTGCAGTATTTTTGCAAAGTATTTTACAGTATTAACATAAATTAGAACAAAGCAAGCTCTCAACTGGCTTTGCATGCCATGGGGACTGCAAACCATTTGTTAACCATTCAAAACAACAAAACACAAGAGCTGTGAGCCTGATATTGTCTCCATAGAATGAGAATGGAGGAAAAAGAACTTACAGATTTTTTTAAAGGAATAAGGTCATCTGTATATAGAAGTAGACATTCCTCTGCCTAGCCCCATTCCAATCTCGGGACATTACATTCTTTTGTGAATCTTTAAGCACCTAAATATCTGATATGAGTGATTTGTCCAAAGTCATTCTAAAAGTCTGTGACAGAACTTACCGTCTGTGACAGCACCATAGGTGCTGAGATTCAATGAGAATAATCCATACTACGTGGTACTCGGCAGTAAGTCTTTGCAGCAGTTAGGACTTTATAAGAAATATAATGCTAACAGTTCAAATGTTGGAAAATATTTGTGAAAGAAGAAACGTGGTTACTAGAAAGGATCACTATTAGCAAGTTGTTAAAGGCTATCTCAAGATGTGTCTTAGTGGAGCTATACTTTAGGTTATATTGCTCACAGTAGCTCACATTTTTAATTTGTCCGCTGTCTGGCCAAGACAGGCTATTTACCAATAGCACATCTCTTGTGGAGTACTGGGTACAGTTAAGGATATAGTACTACCCAGTGAAGGAACAGTTAATTTTGTGTGGTCATTTGTTGCAAATCAAGGTGAAATATGCTGTTGCTAAAATATATAATGGCAGAGTGTAGTCTCAGATAAAACCTGTGATACTAGACTATGGAGGTGTTTTTAAAATAATGTCACTTTTAAAGATAATTAAGATGGTAAACTGGAATTTTTAGGATTGAAAGACAAAAAAAAAATGACAATATAGGAACCTCTGCTTCCATTGTCTTGTTATCAGAGATACAAAATTTGCTATAAACTTGCAAACCTTCAATAATAAAGAGTCTAACAATGATACGTAGCTACATAAAGGCTGATGTGTTTATCATAGTATAGATTGATCAACTCTCTGGGTTTTGCTTTCCAACTCTTCCTGATTTTTCTCAAATAGACTGGGAATGTAGAATTATGTGCTTTATATGATTTCTGGTGATGATCACCGTTATTTTTATCCTTTCTGAAAGAAAAGGGAAGGTTTGCCATGATTCTCTGGAAAAAAATTATGCATTTAACATCTTTCAAGGCAAAAGTATGCCCACATTTCAGTACCTGATAATTTCTCCAACTGTCACCAGCCTTTTCAACAAGAATTAATGTAAACACTTTAGGCAGTTACTGTATTTAGAATGTGATTGTTACAAAAGATATAGAAGCAATTTAATCTGAGTGCCTCAGTAGTAGGCATTTTTTCCCCTGAGAAATAATGAACTAATTTCTCTGATGCATTTTGAGGAATCTTTGTAGTGTCCACTGACAGCACAAAAAATAAACTCATTAAAATAGGATGCCGAATATTGTCATGATCAGACAAAATACAAGGCATAAGTAAATGAAAAATTCAGATAATTCCAAAACTGCACATAAGTTATTTATTTCTCTCTGAGTTTCCAGAGTAGAAGATATTTACACGTACACACATCTCAGTTTTCATTTTATTACAAAAGATACTGAGATTGTTAGAGAAGCAAGTATTTATTGATCTAGTGAAATATAATCAATATCTGATATTCAAGTGGTTTTGGAATTTGTCCTAACTAACATTTATATAAATTATAGATCTGGATTCATCCTATCTGTAGGGCAATGAATTGCCTGTTGTCAAGCTGTCATTACTTGCTAAGGACAACAGGAATTCCAGGAGAATTTTACCCCTGGATTAATCTGAGGTAGATGTAGCTATTGGTAGCTAAAAATTGGAAAATACTTGGTTTTAATTACAAATTGTGAAAATATGTGTATACCAGGTTGTAATAAAAATGCCTAGAGAATCTAAGGAAACCATTTTAGCTAGAGGCACATGGGTTTTGTGGGTTGCTTTTTACTTAGAAATCTGTTCATATGCAGACTGAATGAGTTTTGTACAAAACATAAATAAAACCAAACCCACAAATATTAGAAATTGCACATAATTCTTATTTTGACTTGGTCACTGTGTGAACAGTAAAATTGACTATGTAGGCTTATCTTCCTAGCAGGTGTAATCTGAGTGGGTGAAATCTGTGCAATATTTTGCATCAGGCTGTGTGGCATTCTGTTAGCAAGAATGACAGCTGAAAATGACAGCTTCCAATGACACTCAGTAGCACAGTTTGTTATCACCTGGTTAACAACAGTAATCTTGGCTTAAGAATTCTCCAAGATTCAGTAATATTTTTTCTTATGCTTATCTATTGTGGATTGAGGGCTTGATCCTGCTACTGTTAGGTACCTTTCAAATCCTGGTGACTCACATGGACATCCTGCTGCTCACCAGTTTGCATCTGAATCCCATATGTCCTATTATTTTTTACAGTGTCGTCTTCTGGCTGCTTTTCTTTCTCTAACTTACGTGTAACTCACTGAGTAGCTTGTATGATAAGTTTCATCCACAAAAATTGACTCCTTAGTGCCAAATGGTAGACTTAACTACAGAGGTTAAAGGGTAGTGTCCTTTTTTCACAAGCTAGTGCAGCATACAAGTGCCCAAATTGTATAATATATTTGTGCCTGCACATCTGTACATTCTTCTCCACTTATATTGGAGCTGTGTTTATTCCCACAGTCCTTTCTGTTTGCTCTCTAGCCCTAACTGAAGGCTTACGCTATTAGTTTTGGATCCCAGTGCAGGCCTTGTCACTGGCATAGTGGCAGTTTCTGTGTGTCCAAATTTTTAATGCTCTGGCTCACATACTAAAGCTGAGAGCGTAGTATTCTTTGCCTCTTTGTCAATTTATGCTAGCACGCACTCAAGATTTAGAAAACTGGAGTCTGCATTTGCATATCTGGCTCTAGATTTTTATCCCTGTCTTTCAAACATCTAGATTTATAGTCTAATGGCAAAGTAATGGCAAACACGTATTTTGGAAGTTGCTCATTATTTTTAACTACTTCACTTGATATGCAGGAACACACATAATGAGCATCAGTATTTGACAGGAAAACCCCCAATTTTCTCATAAGTACCAAAATTATCACATTTAATTCTTGTTTTCACCATAGTGAAGATATTTTGAGCTTCTAGACTTGAATAACCTACACTAACACTACTGTAAATTGAACGAGATGGGCAGGGCCTCTGTGAAGCAAACTATTTTATGTGATGGGTTGCCAGCACTGTTGATTCAATGATGGAACAAGTGCATTATTGGCTACTAAATTTTACTAACTTCAATTTTATGAATAGACATTGTATTACTAGCTCAAATATTAACAGCTCTCTGTTAATATTCCTCAGCTCTCTGACACCTAGCTAGTACTATTTGGATTGAAGCACTCAAACTAATATTGCCGAATAACGGTACATTGATGTCTTACGTGGTTTTGCCTATTAATATATCTACTGATATGTTAATGAGATTATCTCAAAGATTTGTATTTAAAATACAAAATTCATTATGTGAATTAGCTGTGCAATCTAATATATTTCTAGAACTTTCATAAGGTTTAAGGAAAAGGGTTTTTTTAATGTACCCTTTACTAATGTCAGCTTCTTATAATTGTCAATTACTACTGTTTGACAGTAACATATCATCAAAAAAACCCTTCATTCATAATTCCTCTACTTTTATAACCAACAGTGCTTTTACCTGTTTCTTGCTTTAGAAATTTATGCTTTATGTGCCCTAATATACTCCTCAAAGCTTCTTAAAACATTTCTATAAATCAATCCTTTCTGTAACAGTCTGTTTAGGCAGTACTGCTCTTTTGTGTATGTCCAGTGTGGAAATACCTATATAGCCATTGCATTAATGTTAATGCAAGTAACATATCAAGACAGGAAAGACTGTATCAGTATTTCTTGAAATGTATTTCCATAATCAAGTACAACAGCTGTGGCTTCCTTACTAGCTTTCCAACAGTATGAGGTGACTTTGTCCATAAACTAAAAAGTAGAAAATATCTCTATGTTTGTCTAACTGAAGAGAATTGGAAAAAAACCCGAAACAACCAAAAACAACCAGCCAAAAAACCCCAAACCAAACAAAACCCACAAACAAAATGAAACAAAACACAAACAAAAACCCAAACCAAACAAAAAACCACACAAAAACCCCTATGCATAGAAAAGAAAATAATTGTTGTAATAAACCAAAGCAGTCTGTTGATTTTTCAAACTGTCAGATGATCAGAAACTCGGACAATCTTTTCATTATGTCACTTTTTAGAATGCTCCTAGTTCAAGAATCTTAAAAGAACAGCCTACTCAGAATTAATGTGAGGGTATATAATGTACTTGAAACCAACTGGTGTGCAGCCAAAAGACTTTTCCTAAAAACAAGCATGTATTTTTGCAACTATATCTCACAGGAGAACCCCTTCACTCAGGCACAACATGTATTATTATTCCATAAACAAAAAGTGTCAAAGTATGGTTGAAGTATTATCAAAACTGTCATCAGAGTGCTGCGCAGAAATTTCTAAAACTTTCAAAAAATGTGACCAATGGTCAAGCAATAATACTCTAGAACTTTGAATTGACTGATTTAATAAACCAATAGGAGACAACTACTTTGGGTGATTTAAGTCATATTAGTCTTATTATAGCTGCAGAAATAGAAGACATGCTGTTGCATCCAGACAATGCTAGTCAGCAGTGAATTTCAGTTTACAGTCTGAAAGAAGTCAAAGAATGCTTGACAACTTTTTTTCCCCTTTGAAAATCAGTTACAAATATTCAGCAAATAATGTTAAAATTATGAGCAAATATGCTTGAAAAATCTTAGAAAATATTTCTTTCTTTCTTTGTCTGTTATGTGCTAAGGGGAGCTTTATGCTATTCTCTTAGCATCGCTCAACACCACTCACAGGTCATCTAAGGGAGACTCTTCAGTGAAACAAGTCATCTTATCCCCAAAGGCATTGATGTGCTGGATGCACACTGCTCCCAGCCTTTGATGACTACATAGCCAGAAATTTAACACATGATATCCGGCTGAAGAAAGAGTGATAGAAATTTCGGATTACCGTATTAATATACTGCTTAAATCATAATTAAGAGCCAGGGATTGCGGGCAGGAGGTTTTGAATTTGTCTTAATTACTTGAATCCAATTTCATGTTAAAAGTTAGGTTGTGTGTCCCCCCCTTTTAGGTAATTATTTGGGCTAATTAGTCTTCTATATTCTCTAGATATAAAAAGCTCCAAATCAACCAATTTCAGACTGCAAAGAGTCAAGGCTTAAATTGCCAATAAATTAGAAACCTTAGAAGGAGAGAAAAAGGAAGGATCAAATTCAGACATGCAAACAGAGCTGCCAAACCAAGGAATATACATGTTAAAGTCTAAATTAGCATCAAAAGGGATGATCATAATACTTTGCAAATGAGCATCTTAACACAAAGACCCCCACACGAGGAGTTAAAACTACCTCACAGGGAGCTATCTTACCCATGAAGTGAACTTGATTCACTTTGACAAGATAGCTAGTATCTCAGTCTTAGCTGACTGCTGAGCTGTATTGCAATCATAGCATGGAACTAATTTCTTGGCATAGATCATTGCATACACTCTAAAGAACATATTATTTCTCCCTAGAAAATTTAAATAAATGGATAGAAACTGGATTAGAAGTTGGGTAGACTTTAGGTAAGAACTCTACTAGTGAATATCTAGAGCTTTTTTCCAAAAATTTGCCACAAGAAGCAATCCATCCTTTTAAAACCATCCTAATTCCCAGACTGTCTCAGGATAACGTTCTGGTGTTGTATATTGTGCTTTTGTTCATTGTTTCTACATAAACTGATGTAACAATTTTACATCACCAATCTGAATAGTACATGCTATTATGTTTGCATTTTTTTGTATCCAGCATATGGCAATTATTAAATGCAGCCAATTATTATATAATGTTGTATGGTACATATAGAGATGGCATAGCAGATACAGAAAAAAGGGTATTTAGTACATCTCACCAAAGTGGATACTATTATTCTGTTCATTTTAATACACTGTAGCTAAATATTTAAATAATAAACATACTGTTCATCACAGTTAATTCATTTCAGTAGTTTTTTGAACCCTTAGATTTAGCAAACCAAATCCATGCATAGGTTTTATAAACTTCTTATGTTAAATTAGTTGGAGCAATATAGATAAATACATAGAAGCACTAACAAATTGTAAATCCTAAATTAACACGTGACTAATGAAGGAGTCAAACACTTCCGTTTTGTTATACTCAAATACAGACTTTGTTAAAACTGGTAGAATCCTTCCACAATCCAATAAAAACACCTTTTCTGAGTTACTGTTTTATAGAGGTAGTGTTCTTTATTTTATGGTAGTGTCAGTCTGCTTTGCAGATTCAACCTGGGTTAGCTACCTGAAAAAGAGAAAGTAATCAATTACTTAGAAGTCACATTTGACATCTGTGCTTTCTTTGGAAGAATTATTTGATTCCCCCCAGTTAAAGACAGGAAGCTGATTAGTGAAATGCCAACAACATTAATTAGCTAAAATAGCATTAGATGTAAAATAAACTATCTGGGGGAAAAAAAAATACCTGCCTCTAAACTTCTTTCTAATCAACATTAGAAAAAAAATTGTAAGCAATCAGCTTTTGAAGAATAAAAGCTTCATGCGAGTGCCTAAGTTATATATTTCATTAGCTAACAATGGATACAAATAGCAGAATATAGAAATTGAGGTCTATTCAGATAGATCAAAGTCATTAAGAAAACTGAAGCAGTGTCTTATAAGTTAAGATTTAACTTGAGAGAGTCAATTTTATGTGTCCTATATATAACTATAGCATGCTTTACATACAGAAGGTAGGAACCAAATTTGAGGTGATAATTAATTAAAAGGCTCTATAGGTACTATAACAATTTTTGATTTCTCCAGGGCCTACCCTAATGACCGAGAATGGAATTCTGATTTTTCCAGTTGTTTCTGAAACAAAATGCTTAACAAAGCAGTGGTGTCTGAGTTCACTTCCCACTGGTGTAACTCTCTGTTCACTTCTGTATCAGCAGTACAATGAAGTTGAGTCTGGCCGACAAGGAGAGTGTCAGGAAAATGTGCACTTTAACTCCAGAACCCAGATAAGATTGGAATATATATGTGTTTTTACAAACCAACCTGGTGACTGCTATGCTTCAAGTACAGCCTGTTTTAAATCAGCTTTAAGTTAACTCCTCTTCAACCACAAATATCTTGGGGCATAACCTTTGAAGCTGGAAGGCTTTGAAAAGCTTTCTTGTATGCTCCAAAATGAGTAGAATAGATAGCCTGTAATCTGAGGTGTTGTGAACCTACATTGTATGTTTTGAAGTTTGCAAGATTAGTCCCATTTCACAAAATACTTACTTCTGAAGGTTTTTTTTTTTACACCTGTCAAGATACTCAGTTTGTAAGTCTTAATCATTTTTAAGATGGTTAGGGAGATGAGTACCAAGAAATAAATCCCCCAGTTATGTGTCTATTGGAATGTTATAAAAGGAGGAAGGTAAATTTGAAACATAAGGAGGCAAAGAAACTTAAGAAATAAAGTGAGTTTGAAACATTACGGAAAACAATTCTGAATAGGTTTGTGCATCAGTGCATTACATGTTTAATAGTACAAATGCAGAATTAGAGGTTGTTACTGCATTATCATTATCCTCAATTAGGGCTCAGGCTAATTGATGCACACAAAATGCTTGCAACAGTTTCCAGTAGAACAGTACCAGGTGTACAAAAAAGTAAGACCGTGATCTGCATGTAATTGTGCACGGCAGTTTTACTCAGTTACCGCAGATAGGGATAAAAGAGCTGCTTTAATGATTTCCAGTTGTTTTTTTAGATTGGAGTGTGCCATCTGCTGCTGTGTAATATTAATGGTTATATCTGCTGTAAATTTGGGTTTGTCCACGTCCTACTTCAGACTCTTGGTCTCTGATCAACTACACTGCATTGTAAGATAGTTGACTCCACCTGCAGCACAGCTAACAAGACAAGTCACTCAAAATGCGATATGAGGTATTTTCAGACTGTACCAAGTTTGTCATATCAGCTCAAGATAATTATTTAAGATTTTGCAAACATACACTCACAAACGTATACATATAAATATGAACCCACAAATATGCAGTTAAAATCAATTGTTCTCTGTAAGTTTAAATTGCATAGAGTAACTTGTTTCCAGACCTGTTAGCATCAACAAATGGGCCCTTTTCCAAGGACTTCTGAACTGTTAGTTACTGTGAAAAGGGATAGGGATGAAAGGGATCAGAAGAGCTTCAGGGTTCAGTTCAAAATTCTGTTCAAAACTGTTTAAACATACAAATCTAAATTAATGTTTGTATGAAAGGAGTGAAAATGCCAGAGTGTAGCCATAAGTGGCATCTCTGGAGAATAAACATGTTTAAACACTTAACTGAGTAGTCCACATCTACTGTTACGGTGAAACAGAATTAAGTGATGTTGAAAACAACTTTGTCCTTCATATCACCCATCATCTCCTCTCTCCCCTGGTTGATGTGATGGACAAATGAGTTAGACCTGAAATGCAAACGGCTTAAGACTAGATCTGGAAAAAGGCACAAAGAGGAGCAAGAAGGATGGTACTGGGGCATGTCTTTGCAAGAGGTGTTGTGGATGCTAAAACCTTAATAGGCTCAAAAAGTCATGGTCCATTGAGGCCATTAAATGACGTTTCTTTGGTAGATATTATATCCCTGAGCCACAGAGGCTGGGAGTCTTGCAAGGCTTTTTGGTGAGCTTTTGAGATGTGATATCTCCTAAATTTCTTGATGTTACTCTAGTGTAATTAAAAGGGTTTTGTTGTTTATGTTTCTTCATTGCAACTTCCAGTGCATGTGGAATTTGAGTCTTCATACTCTTGATTCTGCACTTTGAGTGAGAAGTCAGTATTAATCCTTTGGACACACCTCGTTTCTGAGTTTGGAGATTTTCCTCTGTTCATATATTAACCAAACTCTGCCTCAATTTTTAATTTGAAGGCAAATTGACTCTTTCAATCTTTCTTTAATTAAAAGTTATGGAAAACACCACTTGACATGCAGGAAATGAGCAGAGAAGTTTTCCAAAAGGAAAGGACTTCTTTTCATACTTTCATCTCTGGTATTAATGCAATCAGAAATATTACTTAATAGAAATTACAGTGCTTGGCTAGAGTTTAATTGTCTCTAGAGTTAAATGGTAAAATTCTTGAGTAGATGCACTTTCAGGCTGATGCTTTTAGGAATTTGAGATGTTCTACTAGATTAAAGGTTCCTGAGTTTAGGGATGCTTTTGAGTTAGTTCAGCATCTGCTGAAATCAAAGCAGAAGAATCTAGCACTGGTTAGCTGCAGCTTCCAGTTTTTACATCACAGGACATTATTCTTAGATAGATTAGCCTAAAACCTTTGGGTTAAAATCAAACTGCATAAATGAGAAGGAATGAAGGATTTTTTTTCATATGTTACACACTATAAAGTGATTGAAGGAAATGTAAATCATAGTTGCCTATGCTAATGGAGTCTTTATGACAGTCTGGAAGTCTGAGCTTTGCTTCTGGGTCACTAAGTTAGCACAATGACTGGCTTCTTGAATAGGTTCTTTTTGTGAGCAAAAAGAGTGTATCAAATTTGACTGCAGTGATTCCAAGAGCTCTTTTTTTTTTTTTTTTTTTTCCCCTCAAAATAAGATTGCAAATAATAGTCTTTCAGGTTTTTCAAAGGATCTATAGGATGAATATGTTGGCTTCAACGACAGATGAATTTATACCTTCACTCTGAACGCTGGTGACTTGCAAACATCAAGTCGCAAATCAGAATACCACAATTGTTTTCCTTAGCATGAGGTACATTTCAGTACCTCAGTTCAATTACTAAAGCATTTCAAAAGATGATACATAGATTATTTCAAAGGATGCATGAAGAACTTGTGTAAAATAATACTTGTTTACTTAGGAAGTTTACTTTAGTTACTATAAAGTGGTATTATTGAAAAGTGCCTGTGGGACTTAACCTGCAAAGACTTAATGCGTGTGCTTATATCTAACCATCCATAGGGTCACCTTGCAGAAACGGAGGTTATTATACATTTTTAAAAGACAGAGGAAAAAATAAAAGAACAGTTCAAAAAAAGTCTGTTCCCGTGTTTAATAAGTTTATAGGAGTCAAACTTGACTATTGATAGAGCTCAAAGCCTAATCACAAACTTCAGATAGAACAAACACAGCAACGTTCACAGAAGAGGAAAAAGTTTTGCCCAAAGATTGTTTTTCAATACTATATCCAGTCTCAAATAGTCATGCAATTTTTATTGGCAGATGATTTTCATGGTTATAAAGTATCTTAAGAAGAAGATACCTAATGCAAGCTTGTCAGTATAAATAAAATCTAGAATAATTCTTCATCCACAAGAGACATTTGCAGGAAGTTCCAAGTCATAATTATTTTTGTAACTTATCAAAATGTTTTTTGCACCTGAATGCTACACACAAACCCATTTTGCTTCTCTTTTCAAGTATCTGATTTTCTGAATAGGCTTTTTTAGATTTTCATGGGTATATTTCTAAGTCCATCTTCTGATAGGCATAATGAGCTTGCTAAGAATAGACAGTGGGAAAGATTTTTGTAGAAAAGCTTGTGTAATTCTATAAAGAATGTATTTAAAACTCTGCTACTTCAGCTCTACTTAAAAAAAAAATCATCTAACCAAACAAAAGCCAGTAACAACTTTTAAAACTTCATTTAACCGTGATATAGTTTTTGTTCAGAAGTGTTTCCTGGAATATTTTCATGTTTCCACTGTGTTTCTAAAATTTGATGTGTTTTTCAGTTTTCTAAAATTGTGATCATGTTTTTACACAATTTCATTCTCATTTACTTTTAAAAATTATTTTAAAATGTCTGAGTGCATTCAGCTGTAGTATTTGGAAAAAATATCTTGAAATTCCATGTTACAGAAAAAGTATTGCTTGTATTATTGAGAAATATTTTACTGTTTCTTTTCTCAAAGGATCATTCACATGCCTAGGATATATATGAACTAAAAATCTGAATATTTCACTGTACTTTGTAAGCATTTTTAATTAGTGAGCTCTGAAATTTAGTTCATGTTCTAAGTATTTAAGGACAGAACTGTTGCAGTGCTCCTTTTATGTTTGGTAATATTTTTGATCTCAATGCTAGGTTCACTCGATATTTCGGTTTAGAGTGTGTATTAGAAATAAAAACTGAATGTGGCCAGTGCCACCTTTCTTGTGTTCTTCTTTGAATACTGAAGGAATGCATAGAATGCTCTTTCACCTGAATGATTCAGTTCTCTTTTTCTCTGACTCTTCGTTGCTATTACTATAGTGATCTACTCTATAAGTTCATCTTATTTCTTGCAGATGAATGATGCTATGGGATTTGAATTGCCATGGGTGTATTTTGTCAGTCTCGTCATCTTTGGGTCATTTTTCGTACTAAATCTTGTTCTTGGTGTATTGAGCGGGTAAGCATACACCTTTTTCATCATGAAGGCAGAGTCCTGAATTCAGTTGCCATGAACACACAGGTTATCTTATACAGGTGAGACTTCTGTTGTGATGACATCTCTTAATAAGCCTCTGGGTTTTTTCCTCTAATTAGAACAGAAACAATTTTCTGTAGCTATCACATAACATGCCAATACCAAAATCAGAGTTTAGACTTGCTAGTATGTATTTTTCATGTCCATACTTGTGGCAAACTTACAAAAAGGACTAATAATTCCCCTGCAGTTATTTAAATGATATTTTAATTCATCGAAGGCATCACATCTACAACATAATTTGGGTAAGTAATTAAAACAAATGTTCATTGATTAATTTTTCAAAAAATCTGAATAAGCCATAAACTTTAAATGTTGAAACCTACGTGATCTGGCAGCTGCAAAAAGGACTCTGCTGTTTAATGAATGTCTGAATCATAACTTATTTCCTTACATTTTACAGGTAAATGATGCAATAGGATGTGAATGGCCATGGATCTATTTTGTTAGTCTTATCATCCTTGGCTCATTTTTCGTACTTAACCTGGTTCTTGGTGTACTTAGTGGGTAAGCAGTTGAGTTAACATTGTGTATGCTACTGCTACTTGTAAGATGGCCTCTGCATTTACTCAAGCTTCTCAGCGATGGCTTTTTTGCATGCACTTGAGATTCTTACGTCATCCTACCAGTGTTTGCTCTTTTGACTGAAGTGTGTGATTCTAGTGCCTGTATCTGTCTGACATGATGTTCACCATGCTTGCCAAAAAACCCCTCATTAAATGAGGCACTAATCTCTTTATTTTATAATATTCCATCAGGGAGAAACATTATTTTGCACACTGAGATGGGTGGTGCACCTGTACAGATATTCTCTCCTATAGTTATAGACAAACGTCCTTTTCTGAAAACCCAATTTTTGCTTTTGTTCAAATATCCATTGAAGTAATTGAAGTGGTATTTGTGTTTACCAGTCACACTGCAAAATATTTGTAATGGGTGCCTCCAGATCTGTCCTACAGAAAGAATGGGTTACCTTGACACAATGTGTTTAGCGCTTTCTGTATTGTAGGGCTGTGTATACTGCTGTGTCAACCTGCACCAGCAAGCTGATACACTTACCGATAGTCAGGTATCAATTTCATACACTTGTCAGTGGGAGTTGTCACAGTTTTTTGTTGGTTTGTGTACCAGACAAGAACTTAGTGGAGTCAGTAGCATCTGTATAATGTAAGTTAAAACTGCAGTTCATGGCAACAGTTTTCTTCTTACAAAACCCCCTCACCGAGGCTACAACTCCACTTCCTTTGCCATTTCGTGGTTTCTAACACACTTGAGCTTGGGAAACACTAGTATGTGGTAAAAATATTTTCTGTTAGAAGATCCTGCTAGCATGCACTAAAAGAAAATGAATATAATTGTATATATTAGCCTTTAGTTATGCAGCAGATGATATCTTCTGGCAGTCTTTGCAAGCTGTGCCATCTTTATTAGACAGCAGAAAAAATTCTCTTGTGTAGAAAGCAGCCTAACACTATAGCCGATGGTGTTGTCAGACTGATTGTGTGTGCAGCCCTAATCATGTCTTTGCTGTATGTTAGATTTGAAAGAATAATAATGCATTATTATTATTCCTGGAAGTCAGGCAATCAGACAAACTTTTCAGCTGTTGATATAATTATGTTACAAGAGAATTTTTATATGATGAGTAGTTTTACAGTGTGGAGGTTTTTTTTTAAAAAAACTAATTTTTGGAACTAGATGGTCTTTAAGATCCCTTCTAACACAACCCATTCTATGATGTTTCTGTGATATACTACTGTTGCACGCAGGAAACTACGGAAAGCATATTTTTACCTCACTGTCAGAGTCACTTCACAAAGCAGATGTTTAAAAGCAAGAGGTAGTGCTAATTTTTTAGGGTTTTTTTTGCTGATTTTTAGGTTTAATCTCTTACTTCTAAGACCTACCCTGTAAAGTCTCATTTAGAAAGTCCTCTCCATTTTGTTTTATTTAGGGACAAATGTGTACATTTTTTGAAAACTAAGGGCCTACTTTTCATGTCACAGGCACACTGGACAAACAAGAATAATAAGGACAGATAAGTGAGGGAAGTCGCAGTGTGATTTATTTCTTCTTTTGATACTGTTACCTGATGTTGCTGTGTGACTGGATTCCCACTGAAGGCATTAGAGGATTAGGTTTTCACAGTTCCCTTCCCTGGCCCTTAAAAAGATCATAGGCAGCAACTAGTTTTTTTTCTGTTGTGTGAAGGTGTTGTGGGGTAACAGTTAACCAAATATTCCCCATTTGCCTTGCATGACTCAAATTGCTGTTGGTTTCAGATACTCATGTTTTTGAAAAGAAGTGGGTAAAGTGGTGCCAGATTTGTTACTTTGATGCACATGTTCATTTCTTCTACTGAAGTATTGGAAATTTAGAGACCCTTACAGCTAAGCTTTAAATTTGATTTAATGTATTTAAAATAATTTGTAAGGTTTGCTACATTATATGATACTTGTTAAATATGGAGTTGTTCTTCAGCTGCTGTTACAATACAAGGGAAGAGATGTCCTTTTGTCCTTGCGTTCTATTCTGCAGACAAGAGATCACAATTGATTTCGAGGTATTGCTATCTCTGTAGAGCTCTAATGCTCTTCAGAACCCTTGCTGGTTTGTCTTTGATTTCCAGCAAACACAAATTGCTGTGTCAAGTGTGATGTAAACTCCCCTTAAATTCATAAAGTAATTAATTCCAAATTTCCATTCTGCCAATGTCACCTAACTGGAGTGTCACTGCAGTGCTCAGGGTGCTTGATAAATTGTTTGCCCTAAATATGTGTAAGTACTGTCCTAAAACTCCATTTTTTTTGTTTGTTTGTTTCTATGCTGAAGAAATTGTACTAGTGAACTGAGATGATACATAAATATCAGCAATTACTGATGTTGAGTGTGGAAGGAGAAAGGAAAAGAAAGTATTCCTAAAAGATAAACCTATCACACCAAACTGATGTTTGGTACAGAGGTGAAGAAAATGTCCTGGCATACTTGTTTGAAACCTGACCAGAGCCAGTGTGGAATACTGATTTTGATCACTAAATGCTGGTTGTATTTAATTATTAAATATTTTTCACGTTTTCTGTTTAGACCTACCTATATGAATTTTATGGATAAAAATGAAGTACTAGTAAAATCCTGTGGATGTGTTTCCCTTCCTTAGTAGAAAGCTAATATTTTTCATTCAGAGCTAGGCAATGAATATGTAACACATGCATTCTTTGCTCTTTTGTTTAAGAGTTATTAGCTTGTAGGTTTTATGTTATTCAAACCATAGCATGAAACTTGGTTTATAATAAATCTACAAAGAAAGTAAATTTTACTAAACCAATCAAACTTCAAGAATGCAAAAATTACACCAACTTGAAAAGCATGGCTTTGCATACAGATTTTGGGAGTGGAATCTGAATGCCTAATACACCTTTTCTGTATGACAGTGTTACTTCCTGCAATATCAACTTACGCTGTGTACATTTAAATCTGTCTGCTGTTTTGATCTGTTTGCAGTTTTAAAATATTCATTCATCTTTTTGCACTCCTTTGTTATTCTGTGATCATCTGCCCCTTTGTATTCCTGTAATGCCTCTTGTGCACTGCATGTTTGATGTATTTAGATACTGTATAAATGGATGAGAATGATGATTTGGGAGATCTTTTGTTTTACATCTAGCCGTAGCTGAAGGTGAGTATTTCCTGGTGATCCTTGTCAGTTTTGTCTGCTGAAGGTGACATTCTTAAAAATAGAGTTCATGTTTTTAATAGCAGATGTGTAAATTAATAATGTGTGTGTGTAATCTGCACGTGGTAAATATTTTAATTTATGCATGGAAGCTGACTTGTGGGGGGGCTTTTTTTTTCCTAAATATTCCCTTGAATAACAAGGCTGGAGAGAATTCATAGGCTTGAGGTAATTCAGCTTTTTAAAAATACTCTGCTTTACTCTGTATTAGACACTAGTATTATTCACATTATTCTCAAAGTGAATTCTCAGTTGAAAAGCTATTTCAGTCTGCTGGACTCTACAGGAAAAGGCGTTCTATAAAAAGACTTCAGGACAGGTTTAGAAATGGCTCCACATCTAGCTCAGGCTTTAGTTTTATCTCAGAAATTACAGAGATATTTTTAAAACAAGATACCGGAAATGGTTCCAGCTCCAGCAATGACCTGTACAAATTGTCCTAGGCCCAGCTCTAGAGATGTTCTCCTTCCAACCCAAGACATTTTATGATTGTGTTCTTCAGAAATGGGCTCTAGAATCAGCTCAAAAGAGAGATGAAAATAGCTAGAGCAGCTCTAGAAAAGACCACTATAAAGAACTCCAGAAAGTGCTATGGGAAAGGGCTGCAGAATATGCATTAAATTTATCTCCCAATAATTGGTTGGGCAGTTGAACCTACATTCAGCTCTGGAAGAGACCCTGGAAATGGCCCTACTCCTACTGTGGGAAAGATTGACCTAAGATCTGTTTCTGGAAAGTGCTCTAGAAATTGATCTAGAGCCAGCCTTTGGATATAGCTCTTAGAAAGGGCTGTGGTGGCTCTTGGTCCAACTTCAGCACAGGGCTCTGAAGAAAGTTGGAGCTCTGGCCTGAGAACAGACTTGCCAAACACCTCTTCCCTATACATATTAGAAAAAATTAACTCCAGATCCAGCTTCAGAAATATATCTAAGAGTGTGTTTGGAAGTGTGGTTCAAAACATGTGTCTGTAGGTGCTTTTTTTTAGCATGATGAATTTCTTAGGAATGTAGCTGGACACCTAGAACTGTCAGCTGATCTCTCTCACAAGAAGACTAAATTTTTGAATTCTTTCAATATTTGGAAACATGGAGCAAAATGCTTGCAGCTCTGGGAAGCTGCTATATGTGTATTCAGATATCTTTAACTTCAGCTGGTCTGCATTTTGCTCATTCACATTAGAAATTTAAAGCTCTACATGGCTCTGAATAATTGTTTTAGCACCTAGAAATTGCAAGGTGGTCATGACATGGCCACACTCTATTTTGATTGCTGTATCTTTTGAGCCAGCAGCAGGGAGTAGGTTTAGTCTATAAGAAATACCAGAGCACCATTTTTTCCCTTCTTAAAAATTCCTCTGGTGATGATGCAAAGATTAGACAGTGCATCTTTGGGGCAACTTCACACTTGATCAAATGGTACAGATGTTGCTACTGAGGAGCTGCCCAGAAATTCTAGTTCTGTGAAGGGTGGCAGAATGCTTCAGGAGCCTGCATTTACATGTAGCTTTGATTACATACAGCATGTGTGACAGGCATAAACTATGAATAGAGAAAATAATAAATTATAAAACTTCATAACTTACTCATCAAAAGGCATGGCTTTTAATGATGTATGATAATCTATTCCTGGAGATAATCCTTATCATTAGGGGATGGTTTCCACTGATGGCATTTTCTTCTCAAAGCACTAGTATTTCTTTGGGTAGCCATGGGAACAAACAAGACCTTTCAAACACACTTTAATAAATCTTTGTGAGTTGGATTTATTGCCTCACTGAAGGACACTAAAGCATAAGCTTTTACGTGTCCTTACATGCATTCTTCTACATGTGAGTCTTGCAGGTTACTAAGAGAATGTTATTTTTTTTCCCCTTTCTTTCCCACAGTATTATTTGCAGTGTATGTACTCATCCATGCTAATCTCATGGCAATATCTGTCAATTAATGTCATATAAAATTTGTTGGCAAAGAACTGTTGTCTACAGTATATATGGTTAAAATTGTGGAAAAAGACATTTGAATAATGATTCACCAAATAGAAAATGGCGCTGAACTGTCATCCGTAGTCTCTCAGCAAAAGGGAAATGTACTGGTTTTGACAGTGTTCCCTTTCAAAGCAGAGGGAAGGCTTGGATAAAAAATAAACTCCCTCACACAGATAAACAGAATATGTATTCAAAAAGAGGAATAGGACTTCAGCTCTAGATCTCAGCAGGTTATGACCTAAAGCAAGAGTTTTTGATTGCTGTGTGGCTGTTAAAAATAAAACTCAAACACAAATAGATACAAAACAAGGAAATATTATCTTTGATTGATCAGCTGAATATACTAACAATAAATAGTCAGCAAGTACTTTCAGCTGTCTACAGCAGTAACTTTAACCAGCTGCTTTAGACAGAGAGCACTTAAGTCAATGGGAGTAGTTCAGTACTCCTGAGTAAGAGCTTGAAGGGAACTGGTTTTATTTCAGTCCTGTATGAATTTATCATTCCAAGGCTTCTTAGGGATTAGTCCTGTGAGATGCGTGCTGATGAGCTTCTGGGAGGTAACAAATCACATCAGTTTCAAAAACTGTGATGACAGAACACATCACTCTGGTGGGGTGAATGCACTCTAGGGTACAGTCCTACACTCAGTGCTGCCAGTCCTTCCCCTAAGAAGTACAGTGTGTCCTGAGCCAAACAGGTCTGTACTTGGGACAGAATTAGTATATCTTTATATATGCAGCGATACCAACAGTTTGAAACATCAGGTCTCTCTTTTGTTGCTCTATCCAATTTTCTCCTGTTTGCTGTTCCCACAGATGATCCCATTCCATTCATGTGCACTCTGGCACAATAATGCTGTACAGGCCCTCTGCTAAGCAGAGGTTGTGCTGGAGCTGTTGAATATCCATTTTGTCAACTGCTAACACATGCTATAGAAATACCTATGGGTAGGTAATACTAGTTCGCATTTCCCCATCAAGAAGCCAGTGCTCCTTGAGCAAGGAAAATTTCTGCTAGAATTCTTTGTGCTGCAGAAATTAATCTAGCGTTCAGCCTATGAGTTCTTATTATTTCTAAAAGAAAGGGTAACAATGATCTATACAAATTGTGAGCAATTAAAGATGTAATGTTACTTAACATTTTTTATGTCTCTACATCTGTTACACATTATACCCAGCTGTGAGCTGTTGTCCATGCTTATCTGTACACTTGAAACAATTAGAGTTCTCTGGTTTGATTCTGCCAAATTGTTGGTTGGTATGGTTACCACTGTGTGAAACGGCTTCTGTGAGTCTGGTGGCCAACACTGTGCTCCTGTGAGTACATTTTACTTATTATGTGATCGTTCTCTGCAAATAAATGAGAGTCTAGGATGTCTGGGTGAAAGCTTTATGTATGGCATTAGCATAACACTTTCCACATACCAGACCCTCTGTACAGTAAGTTGCATACTGCAGTACATGAATTCTTTCACTGCGTGTGCAGTGACACAGAAGGTCAATAATATGGCCAATGAAGAATTAGTGCTGTGGTTTATGCTTAGACGTTGAAGGCAACTGTGTCTTTCCTATCATCCAACCCTAGCAATGCAATAGGAGTTACAGCAACACTCATATTGCTGCCCAAGCCCCCCATATGAAAAGTGTCTTCTTTCAGCATGGAAAAACTTTCAGCTGTCATGAGGCCAGTGTAAGGTGTCATAGTTATTGCATCTGAGTTACGAGAAAAGGGAGAATGTACCAGGTACACTTAAGTAAATTGTTGTCTTAGGATTTTGGGTTAATATGACCTTGCCTCAAATTAAAGTGTGAGAACCAGAGAGCTGTAATTGAGTCCCAGTAGGTACTTCGAGCTGCCATCTCCACTCTGTTGGATCAAGTCATTCCTGGCTGATGCATACCAGCAGGGATTATTTCATTCTGTTGAAGAAAGAAAAACCTGGCATGAAAATGATTGCCCCAGACTATTGAAGCATGAACTCAAAACCTATGTTTTATATGCTTCTGCCTCAACAACCATTGATGATGATGGTGTTGTGCGTAAACAGAACTGAATCATCTTTCTGCAAGGAGAAAAGGAATTTTGAGGCAATAGAAATAAAACTTGCCTTTTATCTAGTAGCTTTCTTTTCTAACATACTATCCTTTAAAATATGAGACAGTAGTAAGCTTGGCTTTTTTTCTGGTTGACATTAGGACAAAACCACATTCATTGAGTCTGGTGCTTTATGAACATTAGTGAAATCCTTTTTATTTTTAAACTGAAATTTTACAGGCAATAGGCCTGATTTTAATTTCAGATATGCTTGAGTCACATTAGAGTAGCTTGTCAGGATTTTTCACTTTGCAAGTTGGGTGAAGAGTGATTTAAAACACATTTTAGTGAAGAGACCCATATGAATGCTGGCATAGTCACAACAGCTCTTGGAATACAAAGTTTGTCAGTTTAGTCAATGACCAACATTCATCCACCCCCAAACAGACACTTTTAAATGCCAGATCCAGGTCATTTTATCAAAACAGAATGAAATATGTATTTTGAAGTTAGCTATTAGCACAGGCTTTTTTTGAAACCAAATATTTACAGAGCTTAAGTCCACTTACTACAACTAATGTATCACTTCCTAAGCCTGTCAGCTTCACAGGCTTCTGGACCGAGTACGGGGTTGATGACAGTCACAGGGACAGGTTCAGGTCTTTGGTCTAGTTATATCAGCTGCCTATATAGCCAAAAGTTTTTCTTTCTGCCCTGGACCCTGCCTATGCTCTCCACAGCCATGAAATGCTGCACAAGCAGCTTAGTCCTTCTTTCAGGAGGTCAGACAATATCTACATGTCTTTGTCTAAATATCAAATATGGGGTCTTTGTCATAAGCTTTAAAAAGCCAACCTCTCTCTCTCCTCTAACCCTCACCGTCTTTTTCAAATAACTTTTTTTTCTTGGGGAAAAAGTGCTTTTGTTCTGCTTATGGGAAACTCATTTCACTCCACTTCCATTTAATTCCATTCCATTTCTTATTCATTGTATTTCAGTAAAGGGAATATATATACGTATGTCTGAGGGATGTCACTTCATTGTGACTGTCATAGAAAGAAATACCATAGAGCTGGATTCCTCCCTCCCCTAAACAAAATGCAGTCTTCTCCTGTGCTATACTTCCTTACAAAGTCAGATATTAAAAATAAAAGTAGAATTTTAAAATATCATGAAAATTAAACACCATTGCATCTTCCCCTACTGATAAATTGTAATGACATTTAACAAGACAGTGCCTGACTTCTGGGGTGTGTTAAAGGGAAAGGTCAGTTAGCTGGGTATTATATATGAAAAACTGTGTTTAATTCTCTGTGTGCAGCCATTTTAATGTAAAGTTGAAGTTAAAAGGCAGTACAGTTATCGGTGAAGTGCTGTTGAAAGTATCAGCCTTGCCAACTGTTTAGTTTTCAAATGATTTCTTTCACTTCCCTCCATATAATAACAGCAGCTTTCATTTTACCTTACCCACGTACATCACATACCCTTCACCCTAATGAAAAACACTGAAAGTACTTAACTGCAAAAATTACAAAGAGTAGAAGCTAGCAAGGCTTGTTGCTTTGATTTCACACTAGGCTGTGATAGTTTGGTGTTTTGGTTTGTTTGTTTGTTCTGTTTTTTGCTTGCTTTGTTTTGGGTGGGATGGGAGGTGGGTGTTGTTTTTTGGTGTGGGTTTTTTTTTTTTTCTCTTCAAAAAGGCTGCCTATGGAACAAGAGTCACAAGTATGTTGCCTGAAACAGATGTAAAGGACAGTCTCTTTTATTCTCTCTCTGAGAGAAGCTTAAAACCAGAGTTCCATAGGCTCGTGACATTTTGTGCCAAAAAAAATGAAATCTGTCAGGTTTGTTTTGTTGCTTTTAAAAAGAAATGATACCTTAGAGAGGTATGTTGGTCTCTCTCTTTTACAAGCATTTTTGTGAAGAGATGGCTTTTAGATGGACCTTGTCCTTGGGTGCTAAGTGAAGGGTAGCAAATGCTGGCATTCTTCAGCTTCTTTACAGTGCCATCAGATGGAATGGGGTAATCTACACATACCAAACTGAATTTTTGTTGAACTAAGTCCTTAACTGTAAAAGGTGTAGTGCCTGCCTCTTAGCATTTGCAAAAAAAAGCTTTTTAGCTTCTGTAACATAGTGTTAAAAAAAAACCAAAAAATCTGTATGGTTGCGTGTAAAGAGCTTAACTCTTAAATTTACTAATGTCACAGTAGAAGTTTCCTGTTTAGCAGATGTTTGAACACTGCAAGTAATAAAACCCCCCCAAAAAAACCCCCAAAACCTGGAGAGATTATGTTTTTGTAATTCCAAATAAGTAATTTCTGTCACCAACTGAAATATTACATTGAAAAATTGAGACTTTCTATTATTCTGCTATATTTTGTCAGCAGGGCAACATCAAATTGATAATTGCGTTCATCTTGTTAAATTATTTCCCAATATTTTTTCACTTGAAAAAGGATATTATTGAGTGCTTTAATAAATTTCCCCTTAAGAGTGTACTAATTAGGGAATATTTTCAAGTGAAAGTTCACAATAAATAGTGGTTGCAAATTCACAGTAAATGAAATTACTATAACCATTTTTTGGGTTTAATTTCCATCTTGTAAGATTAAAAGGTTAGTCAGAACAGCCATAAATTGAAAAACTGAGTTGGTTCATAGTTACAGCGCGGTTCAAAAGATGCTTGCCTACCAGTAATCATGCACATTGATAGTCAGATAAATTGGAAAATGTTTGATCCTTCTAGCAAAGGGAGTTAGGTGTTGGGAGCTGTACATCACACCAAATGTCGTAATAATGTCAACATATGAAATGTGGTGCAAGAATTATTTGATAATTCTCTTCAGTTGCATATTATTAAGGGGTAGATTCATGGAGAAATTCAGATAGGTAGAGACCTCAGTTGCCATTTTATCCAACCTCCTTCTCAAAGAGCATGACTTAATTAAAATAATTATCATTCCATAATTATTTAGGGACTGACCCAAATCACTAACTAAACTAGAAAGACAGTCAAATACGTTGTCTTGAGACTGGAGCAATGAGTCAGAGGATGAAACATACAGAAAAGGATATATTTCTGATCGATGAGAACAAGATTTCTAGGTTCTGTTAGACAGCAAAGGGGCAAAACATCCAGATCTCAAGACAGCGCAAGCATCTATGCATGATGTGGTTGAGAGAGCCTATTAGTGGAATTCTGTGAACCATGCACTGAAATGAATATGCTTGGACATGGCCAATAAACCATGCCTGGAAGAGGAAGGATTTTTAGAACTGGCTGACAGAATTTCCTTTTCACTGAAACTAATAAACTCTCTGAAATTACTTCATTACTGTAAGTCAGTTTCTCTTCAGAGACACTAAATAAAGCTGATTTTCAAAATCTGTATAGAAGACCACATAAAAAAGGGGAGTGGGGTGCTCTTCATGTATGGGAAGACTCAAGAATAGTGCTTAATTTTCAGTTGAATCATAAAAGCTCTGAAATTTTTGATGTAATGGGATAGGGATTTGTGCTGACTTCTTTGCATTACTGTCTTGTTTTCAAAGAAGCTCTCAAATCTTTGGTGTAGTTTATTCAGTTCATTTTTTATGTCAGTACTTTATTCTGCAATGTCAAGACCTAGGTTAAAATGCCCAGGAGTTTGACAATTAGTATTTTTTTCTGCTTTGTCTGAATTTGATAGAGAATTTTCCAAGGAAAGAGAAAAAGCCAAGGCCCGAGGGGACTTCCAGAAGCTACGTGAAAAACAGCAGCTTGAAGAAGATCTGAAGGGATATTTAGACTGGATCACACAGGCAGAAGACATTGACCCCGAGAATGATGAAGAGGTTGATGAAGAAGGCAAGCGGAACAGTACGTGTTCTTTATGCTGTACTACTTCTGTGTGGGATGGCTTGATTGCTGTTAAGATTGTTACACTGGAGTTAATGCAGCCTATCTGATGCTGCTTTCTGATTTTTTTTCTGATTTTCAGTTTGCCAAATTGTTTGTTAGCAGAGCAATCATGACCCACCCTTAGTGTATGAATTCTTAGTCACAGAAGGTGAATCTGAATCTTGCAGCAAAATTCTGTGCTGCACTGTCCAAGTACAAATCATTGTCTGCACTCAGTCACTACTGAGATTAAAAAAATTATTTCTGTTCTGTAATAAGTTAGGGTATACAAGCTATGTCCTGCTAAGCATCATGATGAGTCTTTAGTCAAGAAGAATATGTGTTTATGTGTACGTGCATGCAGCAGAAATAACAAGAACATAAAAAGCTTAAAAAATATGGCCAAAATTCCAGTCAAGAAATAACCTGCTAATAGTGAAGACTTTTTTTTTTTTGAGTTTCAAAGTAGGGAAATTATATTCTAGATTTTTCTTTCTGATATTCAAGAAAACTATATGAAGTCCTTTTTTAGTAGATGTATTAACTGACTGGAAGTAAATGAAATCTTGTGGGATTTTTGTTCAACACTAAGAAATATAATTATCACTTGCTTATAATGTATTTATTTGACAGTAGTGTATAGTGTATTATAGGAAAGGCAGTCTATGCTGTAGTGGCCCTCTAGTGCTTCTGACCTGAGTAATGAGTTTCATGATATAGTTACAACTCTAAAAGTTATAATCAATTCCTTTATGTCAGAAATTTTGAGAAACAGCAGTATTTTATTGTCATAATTTAGAAGTTGTTATTTTAGCCTCTTAGCCACATTTACATATAGACCTTTAAGTGCTGTATATAAATGAGAACACGGATTCAGGATTTAATGCTAAACATGAGATCTAAGTCCAAATTTCAATGTATACTGATGCTAAATAGCACCTTACTAGTCATGTGATGCTCTGCAAAGTCAGGGTATTTATTAATTTAGATATCACTGAGTATATATAAGAAAATACATCTACAAGTGGTTTGTCAAAGGCATCTCAGATGATTCTTTGTTGAAATAACACATTATTACTGTTCTTTTTCTTCTAGTGCTGCTAATTTATTTGAGCTGTTCTTTTAAACCATAGTACTTTTCAGAAGTAGTAAAAGAGTGAAAATGACAGGGTTTGATATTGAGGTATCTGGTTTTGAAACTTATCTCTGAATTGCATGTTGTGAAGTTTTTTAAAATCTCTGTATTTTTTAATTTCAGAATTTTATTAGTCCTTTAGTTCACAATAAAACCAGCGTATGAAACTGTATTACAGACTGGAAGGAAATGATGATTTTATGAGAGGCTGGAAGGCAACTTGTGGGCTGATGTTGATGCTAGCATCACCCAGAATGGAATAATTTATGTCTACATGAAAATCTCTAACACTATCAGAGTTTTTATCTAGAGCAGAGCAAAAAAAGCCAGAGAATACACTCTGCTTAGTTACTGCTACTAATATTCTGTGGAAGGAATACATAAACTGTGGGTTTGAGTATCAGTATAAAATCCTGAGAAGTAAAAGACTGCACTTTTAATGGAGTAAATGCACTTGGTACAAGACAGTCATGCAGAATTGCAGATGATGCCAAATTTGCACAGAGCGTTGGACAACTGTGCTGTCATCTGTGGTGCTTATAGACTTGGTTTGCCAGTCTGCAGGTGAAGTACCAGGAACTTTTTGTATCCTGTTCAAGTTGGATGTTTGTTCATATGCTGCACAAGAACCATTTGGAGAACAAGTTGTATGAAGACGGGTGAGGGATTTGGGATTGTTTAGGTTGGACAACAGGAGGCTGAGCACAGACCTTATTGTGCCCTACAACTACCTGAAAGGATGTTGTAGTGAGGTGGGTGCAGCCTCTTCTCTTGAATAATTAACAACAGGCTAGGGAAAATGACCCGAAGTTGCCCTAGGGGGAGGTTTAGACTAGATATTAGGAAGAATAGTCAGGTGCTGGAACAGGCTTCCTAGGGAGGGGGTGGGGTCGTCATCCCTGGACATATTAAAAAAACCCATGTGGATGAGGCACTTCAGGATATACTCTAGTGGGATGGTGAGGTGGTTTTTGTTTTCATTTTTCAGATTGACGGTTGGATACAGTGATCTTAGAGGTCTTTCCAACTATGACATTTCTGTGATTCTGTTATTTCCTTCAGCATTCCTTAAACAACTTGTAGGTGATATGCGTCATACATTAAAAATACTCATTTGCACAGTTGTTGAGTTTGTGAGAGCTTTTGGCTCTATACTGCTGAGAGGTAATTTTAGGGTAAGTTAAGAGTTGGAGGAGACTTGCAGAGTAAAAATAGGAGGATAGTAATTAAAAGAACTTTAAAACAAATCCCAAGAATTTAACTTCAGCCATGCGTATGTATTTTGCATGGAATTTTCTAGCGAATAGGCAATCTCCTAGCACTCCTCTGCGTTTGTGCACATATGCTTAAGCAGTTGGCTTGAAATTTAATTTTTAATATCAGCTTCAGCAGGGTGTAAAGGAGGAAGAGTTGCCGAATTGCTCCACCTACTTGCGTCCCATATGCTCTGCTGCATATCACATTGCACAGGGAGGTATGATGAGAGACAGCACAAATTATGTATCTAGATATTCCATGGAAAGCTTTTGGGTTAGGATATTGAGCTACCTGTTTGGGAATCAGGTGAAATTTAGATGGTTATCACCAGGTTAATAATCTTGAGGAGTAGGCTGAGGAAACATATAGTCTACTTAGGAAACTAGATGGTCTGTATATACTGGTGATGTGTTTCTAGAACTGTCTTTAAAGCATAAGGTAGGGCTGGGTTCCAAGATAGGCAGATAATAATTTGCAGGCTTCTAGGCAGTTATGTTGCAACTTTGAATACCTAAACTTCTGGATGGTCAAGATTATTTCTGATTTATGGTGATGTAAGATCACCATAATGCTCTTCAATTATGTGGAAGAACTCTGGGTTTAGGATACAGAAGATCTGTTCTGTCTCTGGCAGGAAAATGTACAGATTTCAAAGGCAGTTAAATCACTGATTAATAGCCTCTTACATAATCTTTAGAAATGTAGTTTATGTTCCTGCAACCACAGCATTCTAAAATTTCTAAGCAGAGAAGTCATTAAGTCATTTATATATGAATCCCCTGTATTTGTACATCTCTGCTGATAGCATGCAGGTATTCAGTGCTGTTGAATAATGGAACACCTTTTGACTACTAGAATTGTAAATTTACTAAGTGCCTTTACTAAAGGTCGTAAGTCTTTATTATGAACTGATAGCTAGTTACCCTGAAGTCAATTAAAAAACTTCCAGTGTCTTAAAAGCATTGAGAATTTAACTCAAAGTGCAAAAATCACTGAGAGGTGAGGGATTTAGCTCTGATTAGTTATGCTGCCGGTAATTGCAATTTGTTTTGCCTAACATTGTTTTGTATATATGGACATATTTTTATTTTTTGCGTTGCAACTGCTGCCATCTACTGTGTAAATTCTGGGATTACATGCACTTAACACGAAGGGGTTACATTGGCTGACTTAATGGAGGAAAAGAAGAAAAGCAGACTTAGTTGCTTTGGCCGTTCTTCCAGTAAACATGGTAACACGTGTTCTGATTTGCAGTTGCCCTTTCTATTGTGCCGATAGTGCATTTGACGTGTTAGCTTTTGAAAGCACATATTGTATGCCTTTTCTATAACAAAGACAGCTACATCTTCAGCATGTAGACCCTTGTGCATGCAGTTCTGCTGGTTTCAGTGCATGTTTGAAATAGCCTGGTGCTGCAGTGCTCTCTCTACCTTCTTAAAATGTGGCCTTTAATCTGTTTAGATTTCCACTAAAGTGTCTTTGCCTGCGGCGGTTCTTGTTGAAGCACAGGTTTTGTTTTTCAAGAGACAGGTAAACCGGATGATACATGTGTTTTAAATTCAGGTGTGAAGAAATTAAAGTATTTTACAAGCTTTATAGTGGATCATAGTGTAAGTTTAGAACAGTGTGATGATGATATTTAATATGTATTTATAATACTTTTATGATAGAATCTAGCAAAACATAACAACCTTTAACTGTATCTCCTCTTGTTACTGATGTTTTTGTTTCTGTAACTTGTGTTTTATTCAGTTTCTTTCCCACCCACAGTGGAGAAGATGGATGGAGTTTTAAGAGTTTGATAATTATTTTCAAAAATATTATTAATACTGGCAAGCATATCAATTTGACATAACCACAGTTGTATTAATTAGGAGCTCTAGTTTTGATCCTACCTACAATAAAGTTATTTGAGCAACTGACTTCTTTGCTCTCCTAAGAAATCACTATTGTTGCTCAGACTGAGGCTGACAAATCTGATCCAGTTACTCCAGAGAGTTGAGTTAGTTAAGTCAGAAATTGCTAGGACCCCGTGGTCTAATTTTCTACAAATGCCAAGTCTGCTTGGGATTATTTGTGTAACTGTTACATACATTGTCTAATAGCTTGCACAGCTTTCCAGAGTGGATTTTTTTCCATAAAGATTGCCAAAAGACAGTGGTTGCAATTTTAATTTGGATATGTGTTTCAACGTAGCCCTGAAACTAGCCAGGGTCAGGTTCTGATGTCAGTCATGAAGCAACATGGAACTGCCTGAAAACTTGCTGTCTTGCTACTAGTGCCTGACCTTCCTAGTCAAAGGCATTCTCAAGCATGTGTGCACTGATGTAGTTTCCTTTATGTCTTTCAGGGCAGGTATACCTTTTTACAAGTAGAATTCTTCCAAATTGCTAATTGGTGGCTTCAGTCTGTTTATTTCTGTCTTTGTGAGATGTGTCTGATCTGAGTAGCTCAAATTTAAGTCTTCTGGGTTAGAAATCCCACTCAGGTTTGTTTTTTTTTTTTCTTTGTATTACCTCTACCTCTATTTCTACTGAAAGGACCACATCTGTAGAGTATACAACATTCCCAGGATTCAGTGTCATCCTTCAAACTAAAAGTGACTAGTTCAATGATGCTTCTGTAACAAAGACCGATTATTTTGCTTCCTTCTACTGCGGTGCAACCATTCAACCTTATCTCTTCCAACTCCAGCTGGCTGGGACATATCAATGCTGACGAACACTGGCTTGCTCTTAGCAATGTGCTAGTTATGTTATGTTCTGGAGAGGATTTTGAAATCTCTACTCCAAAATCTGAAAACTATTTAAAGTAAATAGTGAACGTTATGAGAAAACCAATCTTTTTTTTCTTACAGAAATAAAACATAGTAGTTGATAGATTTGACCTATTTTGTATGTACTTTGTATTAAGCTGCATGAGATATGGGTTGTTTATATTGCCTAATCCAAGCATTCTTTTGTTGGAAACCAGTTAACATGAAGAGAGCTGATGCTATCTAGAAATATGAGTAATCTTTCCAGAAGAATGCCAGTAAAATAAAGGCAAAAGGTGAATAAATAGAGAAAATTTGATGTCTTGCTTTGAATACTGGAGTACCAGTTTAAAGACCTCAAAGCTGCCCTTATTGAGATCAAAATTTCATTCTGTGTGCTGTACTTTGCCTAATGAACACCACCCTGAAAAAGCTGTGGTCATGAATTTGAGTCTTGTCAAGTCTTGCCAGGTTGCTTGCATTAGTGAGAGTGGATGTGCTCATGCAGTGCTGTTGCTGTTTTCTTCTGGCTAAAGATTTAATGACTTGCTAGCATTGCTGTAGCTGGACTTCCACATGGTGCCTTTCTCAGTACTTCTATTATAGTATAACAGTAGCTGAGTTTATAATGTAAACTGAACTGTCTATGGTTCTTTAGTTCCTCTCCTTTTTGCAACACAGCACCTGCAGGTCACTAACAGAGGTAGGGCAAGTATCCCTGTCAGAAATAGGGAGTAATATTATGGCTGCATTTAATAATTAGCAGAAGTGACATTGGCTTCAGTAGGGATGAAGATTTTTTTTTTTTTTCCTTTGGTACTTTGTTTTAATTCATGCAGTCATGTTCAGAAAGGGCTGATATTTCTTACTCTGGGTTAATGCATCAAGTCTAGGTAGACTTGAAATAAAATATTACTTTACACTTACTCTTTTAAAAAATATTTGGCATGTATTAAAACAAATAGCAGTTGTGTGACACTGGTGACACTTTATGAGGAACTGGATTCTAGGTACTGCCTTAGATACAGGAACAGTTGATAGAACTGAAACATGAGTGAGACACACATTGCACATATGCAATACTTCCAAAAGCAGGCCTAGCTCTTTTTACATGCAGCTCTTAACAACAGTGTATGAAACACGATTCCTGCACTCATATTTTGCTGCTGCCCATCATAAGTGCTAAAATGTTCATTATTCAGTGGCTAGAATGTTGTATTTCCTAACAGCATGCAGGTCACCCAGCACAAGATGACCTTTTCAGTTTTTTTACCAGACAGGGAAATTCCCTGAATTTATTGAAAAAGACACTGACATTTTAAAATAACAACTATTAGTTCTGAAGATCTGAGACTATGTCTGAAATAGTTTTGTAATTTTTTTTTCCTTAAACCCTTTGAAATTTTAATACTTGAATTTTAATATCATGGAAGGTTGCTTGCTTTACTTTTGAATGAAATTCCTTTTGAACTCTGTGACTGTAAGCTGTGAAGTGCACACAAGACTAGCAATATTCATCTTTTAAAATTGATTTATAAGGAGAATCATGATATTAGAATTGAGGCACTTGCAGGTGCTAACCAGGGATTTTTTCATATATAAAGTAATTACAGTAATATTTTAAAAGATTCATCAAAACAGAAGAACCTTGTGAAAGGTTTTGCTGTGCTTACTGTCTGAAGTGCCTGATTTATTCAAACACCTGCATGGACATTTTGGATCTTTCTTTCTTATGCCAGCTCTGTGTTTAACATTTCATGCAATGGTGACTTACATTTACGGGGACAGATTCTCAGCTGTTGCAAATAGCAGCTGAGCATCTAACCTGCATAGACCTGTCAGTCTCTCAACTTGGATGGAATTGATGGCCATGGAAACATTTTCCACTTCCATGGATCTCTGTGTCAGTGTTGAGGCAATGTAGAAGCTGTGCAGAGACTGATTCAGGGAGTGATTCATGAGCCTCACTTATGTTAAGATAAGCCTCATTTAGGGTACAAAATAGCGAGACATCCCTAACAGCAATAGCCCTTCTGCCTTCAGTGCTCTCAGTCCGCAGACATTGACTTAAATCCTCCCCAACAAAACAAAGCAGGAAGAAAAAAAACCCCAAACTACAAAAAACCCAACAAACAAACAAAAAAACCCAAGAAAAAAAACCCCAATCAGAACAGAAGGTACATCCCAGAAAACCCTTAAGATATTCTGGTTTTCTTTCATTCTTACCATTCTACACTAATTTCAGTGGATCTTCCACCTCTTATTTTTTCCTAATTCATGTGGTATTTCTACTGTATAAACTAGCAATATTAATTTAATACTATCTTGTTCCTGAGGTTTGCCTTTCGTGCATGTTTTGCTGATATGGAAGTAGTGTGCTCCTCTGGGAAGTACGGAGAACTTTGGCTGTTCATCATTTGCTATCACCTTTTGACCTATGTTGTCCTCCCTTTATATTTCAGTTGATTTGAAGATAAATAGTGTTGACCAATCTGCAAATGAGTTTTGTCTAAAGCATCCATTAGGTACAATTACTAGCAATTCAGTAATGGTCTGCTATATATACAGTAATTAATTGTGTAACAAATGTAATAATCTCCTTTTTATTAATAGTAATTCTCATTATCCTTTATAGTATTTTTCACTCTGCTGTTCCAGTGCTTCCCTGTCTGCTCATAGAGCATTTGCAGGCACAATTACTTTCTAGCATCTTGCCTTGATAATTCATAATAGAAGTAAAAGCATAGAGTGGTCAGTCTGATAAGAGTGTGAGTTCCTATTTTCAGAAGAACTTTGATTATGAAATTAGCAAGTGTCTTGCCACTTAACACTCTGGAGGTGTTTATTAGTTTAACAGAAGACTTCTTAAATGAAAAGTCACAAAATCTAGCTCAGGTTTATTTCTTTACTAGGGGTAGCATACTCTTTGTCACAAAACTGTATTTTGTAGTGCGTTCTCAGCAGCTGAATCATAGAAAAGAAACAAAAAAGCTACAGTGCACTCTGAGATTCTTTGTGCTTTCTTTTAAGAGGAGGACTGGCAAAGTGTCTAACTTCATCTGCTATTCCTCAGATCTTTCAAGCTCTCATAACCTCTGCAAAAACTGGAGGCATTCTTGTACTAGGAGATTACATTCTGTATAATGCCTTGCTTGGCTCTCAATCTAAAGCAGTTTCTGTCTCCTAACAGCAAGTATGCCCACCAGTGAAACGGAATCGGTGAACACAGAGAATGTGAGTGGAGAAGGAGAGAACCCAACATGCTGTGGGAGTTTATGGTGAGTACACAGACTGATTTCAATTACCCACCCTCATCATCTCAATATTTGGAAGAATCGTCTTTTCTCTTTTGTTTATTTAGCCAAGACTGCTTTGAAATAGTGAAATTGTGTGACACGTGGGGTTTTGTGCATTTCAGTAGTTTTAGACCAATTATTACAGCATTAAAGCACTCCTAAAATTTTCAAGTTAAGAAGATATAAACTGATTTCACTAAACTTCTAGTGGAGTCATGATTTCCTGAAAGCTTTTGTCAGATATAGTTATTGTCCAAACTAATAATAAGAAAAGATCTGAAGTCCACCATGACAGGTAACAAGAAACATTTTCTGTTTAATTGTGTGTGATCTGGAGCATATGTGATTTTTTTAGGCAATAGGTGAGTGTATGGGAGTATTTCTATATCCCATGATGTTCACTATTTATTTGCTCAGACTTTCATGAATTCCAAGCAGCTAACTTTACATTTATTTAGTTTTAAAGGAGATTTGCTTTCTATTACTTAGAAAATTAATGAAACTTTAACAGTGGTATTTCAGAAAATAACAGACAGTAGAATTTCAGCACTCATGATCCATTTTGTTAAAAGCTTGGTTTTATGTATATATAATTCTAATGTATTGATTTTCAAAATTCTAAAGACAATTAAATCATATTATTTTCTCCACATTCTTAAAAATGTGTTTTCCTTTTTTTTTTTTTTTTTTTTCCCCTAGTCAAACCATCTCAAAATCCAAGTTCAGGTCAGTATTTTCCTCTTTCTTCATCACTTTTTTTTTCCTTGTGACTATTTACACATCATGACAATCCTATATCATTATTCTGTATTTACTGTATTTTAAATTTCACTCTGTGCAAATTCTTTCTAAGAGTTAAAGATGAATACAAAAAAATATACGTGAACATGTTTGGAAATCAAACTCCCTGATCTGCTTTGCTGATATTTGTGGCTTTGGAAATATGAGATCTGTTTTCAAGTATGATTGGAGAAGGGAAGTGTTATACCCAAAATGAGGAATTAATAGTGCTGATATTGTAGACACTGGATGTGCAGTACAAAAGTAATAGGTTTCTTTATTTTGATTTTATTTTCCAGTCTTACAGGACACATATTTAGTAATTAGAAAGGATAATTGCAGAAGAAATACTTCTTTCTGTTTAAAAAGGTTAGGTTACTCCATGAGGGGGGAAAAAAAAAATACACCTGTGTCATTTAAGGTAAGTAATCACGTGGTAGACTCAGTGAATTATGAAGGGCAAAGGCACTCCTACAGTTGCAGACCAATCCACAGAATAAATATTTTTCACAGACAATTTCAGAGAAAAAAAGCAACAATCAAGAAGATATAGCAACATCTGGCAACAGCAGTTCTTGCAACATCTGGAATAATTTCAATTTTTTAATCTTAGTAAAACTGATTTCAGTGTTGGATGTGTAGCAAGTAATTAATTGGTAACAGCAGTGTATTCTCCTTGCTGCAATGAAGAGGAATAGCATACCCAGGTTTATTCTACTAGTCTTACCAGCCCAGGGAGTGAGCCATCCTGATGATGACCATGGACATAGTAGTGTAATTTAGCAAAGGACTGGCAAGATAAGAATGTTTTTGAACACTGTGTTGATTTAGGTCAGGAGAGGGTATTTTTCCTCTTGAAACATCCTTGTACTGATATCTGAAACCAGCATTAGTTTCCATTACTACAAGTACAAATATAAGGTGCGTAAGAAAAACTCTGTTAATGCTTGAATGCAGTGCCAAGCTCAGTTATTTTTACGGTGGTGTTTTGGCATATTGGTTCTATTTTCTGAGGCAGATTTAATGCATTTCTGATTTTACAGATACTAAATACAATACCTTTGATTCAGACATTAGAAGTATTAAGAAATTCACATTACGTCAAAAGCCACCATTCCACGTTTGGGTACTGTCAGAAGGGCTGTGGTGCCCTTCCTCTTTCTCAGCCACTCATTCTTCCTGCTCTGCCTGTGATGGGGCAGCGCAATGAATTGGATCAAACAATTTGCCAACTAAAATCAACCCAGAAAAAAAGAAATTGTTTTCCACCAGTCAGTTGTCAGGTCTGGCTCACTTGATTAGAGAGAGTTTTGGCAAAAGGGATAAGAGAGGGTAGAACAAGAGGACCTGACCACTGCTCTCCATCACAACAGGTTTTTGCTAGACTGGCTTGATAGTGAAAGTGTAGAGGAAGAAGCTTACACATGCCTACTCCTCTCAGTTCTTTGATATTTTAAGGCCAGGTCAAGCTTCCATTGGAGTCTTGGCTTGCTCTGTCCCTTGAATTTTGGATGAAACAGATGTTGGTTCCTAAAATTTATTATCTGAGTCCATGGCTGTATTTCTGGATGTCTGAATTTTATATGCCCCCCCTTTTAGGTAGTATCAAGTGCTTCGTAATCCTTCTATTCCTATGACCTAGCATTATATATTTCTTTTCCTAGTTCACAAATGGAAATGCAACCAAGGGAGACTAATTGGTTTACTAATGTTCCCAAAAGTGAAGCAGAGAAAATAAGCATAGTTTTATGAGTCCAAAGCTCAGCTAATACCTTCACTTATGAAGCCACTTCATATCTAGATAGGACCTCTTGTCCTTGATTGTCACTCTTCTTCATTTCACAATGAGTTGCTGACTGAGATTTCAAAGGTTTAAACCTGCTAGAATTGAGCCTGCGGCTTAACTCAAAGCCTACATTTTCAGACTAACTGCAATTTGAATTCCAAGTTGCTTCATTGGATTTTCTTTACTACTACATTATTAAGTGTATGGGCCTGGGAAGAAAGATATATCCTGTAACTCAATCGAAGGTTAAATGCAGCTTAATCTAATTATGTCACAGGCAATTAGAGCCTCCAAAAGTTGCGATTTACATTTAAAAATCTATAATGAAATCTAGAAAAGGAATAAAAAAATTAACACTCCCTAGTCTGCAACTGGTAATCATTTCCACGAGTGTCTGAAGTATTGTGCACATATTTATGAAAATACATCTTCTCACACAGGTATACTTGCACTATGTTATCTACACAGAAGAAACTCTCCTTAAGCTCATATGTTTTCTGTATAATAATAACTTTATTTTTATTTGAACTTTCAGTCGACGTTGGCGTCGCTGGAATCGATTTAATCGAAGAAAATGTAGAGCTGCGGTAAAATCTGTCACATTTTACTGGCTTGTTATTGTCTTGGTCTTTCTGAACACATTAACTATCTCATCGGAGCATTATAATCAACCTGACTGGCTGACCCAGATCCAAGGTACAATCACAAATGATTTGTCCTGTTTTCACTTTGGAAACTTGCATTCTAGAAGTATTTTTGTACTTTGCCATTTGGTGGTTGTTTGCGGTCCTGAAGGATATTCAGCCTGGGTAAAGACACATACAAGAAATGACTGGATGTATTTGATTTTGACAACTGTAATGCAGCTTAATGGCATACCAGCAAAAAACCTGACAATAGCAAACTGTAAATAGCAAACCTGTACTTCTGTTGTTAAACCATGCTTGAAAGATGAGGAAGGAAATGGTAACTGGCACAGCAGAACACAGCAGAACATGCTGTGGGCAGTGTTGCTTAAGTTATTGTGTATATTCGAGCTGTGAGTTGAGCAGCCATGAATGTCACAACAGGTTGGAAATATGAAGAGTTTATAGGTGGCAGGAAACTTTTTATCCTTGTGTTAACTTTTGCCACTTGGGTATCAAATAGAATCCAACATAAAAACCCAGTACTACTTAAGCAAAAACCTGTAAACTAATATAGAAAGCATAGTACTAATATGTTAAAATAAAAAATGGAATCTATCAGAAAATTCAGGAATATCTTTTTTTTTTTTTTAATATTTTGTTCCAGATATCGCAAATAAAGTTCTTCTGGCTTTATTCACCTGTGAAATGTTAGTAAAGATGTACAGCTTGGGCCTACAAGCTTATTTTGTTTCTCTTTTTAACCGCTTTGATTGCTTCGTTGTTTGTGGTGGCATTGTTGAAACCATTTTGGTGGAGTTGGAAATTATGTCACCCCTTGGAATTTCAGTGTTTCGCTGTGTTCGTCTCCTGCGTATTTTTAAAGTAACAAGGTAAGATCAACTAATACTGCTAACTTTAAGGATAGCTGAAGGGTGATCAGCAATTCTTTTGTAATACTTCATCATGCGCTGCTCTTTTACTGTTTTGTTTGGGATTTTTTTGGTGTGTGTTAACACACGCATTTTAATTTATAGGCACTGGGCATCCCTGAGCAACTTGGTAGCATCCTTGTTAAACTCAATGAAGTCCATTGCTTCACTGTTGCTTCTGCTTTTCCTCTTCATCATAATCTTCTCGTTGCTTGGAATGCAGCTGTTTGGAGGCAAATTTAATTTTGATGAAACTCAAACAAAACGGAGCACCTTCGATAATTTTCCACAAGCTCTTTTAACTGTATTCCAGGTAACTTTCTTTCATCCCGTATGAAACATTTTACCTTTGATGATCAGCAAAAACTGTTTTAAGTGATCATGTTGCCTGAAAATAAAATCATGAATACTATTTATTCAGTTTACTTTAAGTAGCATTCTGCTCATTAATTTCAGTACTCTGGTAATTCTGCACCATTTATACCATTTGTTTCATGTCTTATTTGATCTATCTATGCAACATAGCTGTCATATTACTTCACAAAATTAAATCTCCTTTGTCCATCAAATACATGACTAGAAAAAGAGGTGGAATGTTATTTTTGTTTTAATCAAATTTTCTTTAACTTCTTTAGGTATATAAAATCTCAACTGTTCCTAAGCAGGAAAAAATGAGAAGCTTTGTAAAAGTGTATATTTGCATATGGGTCATATCACTTACTATAACATAAAAATAAGTACGAATTTCTTTAAAGAGACACTGTCAGGTTTATTAAAATTTTAAAGCAACTTCTCTGTTACTTGTGAAAAGACAGGGCCATACTTATGGATTACTTTTCACTATTTTATGATTTTTTTTAATTTTATTTTTCCTAATTTCGATACTGGAATTAGACTCTTAGTTTCATCTTCCTAGTCATTTTCACATTCAGCTTTGCTCATTACCACAATGTTTGGTGTTAGATGTTGTAGGTGAGTGTTTAAAGCTGACCTTGCAAGACTCAACTTTGTCAACTTCCTATCTCTTTGGTAGGCATTTTATCTAGTGGCTGCCCAGAGCAAGCAACAGTTCTTTCCATATAATTTTAACATAAGAAAATCTTAATGAGAAATTTCCTTAAGAGGAGAAATGTCCACATTTGTCCTGATATTACTCCTTTAAAAAATTAAGAATGTACTTTCAAACTCAGCTTGAGTTGACTTTTATTCAGATTTTAGGCTGCCTCATTTTCAAAGGAATGAGGCTTCCTTCAGTTTCAGATACACTCAGGAGCAACCAGCCTGTTGGGTGCTCAGCAACTATGCAAATCAGCTTGATAAGTTTATCTTTCCAAAAATGAATTTCTGAAATTGGTATGCATATAATTTTCTTGAACAACCACTTAATTAATTGGAAGGATAGTCAGTATTATATTTTTTCCTCAGGACAGAACTGATAATTTTCAAGAAGTTACACAGCAGTATATGAAGTGCCCTTACAACCTGCACACTCAGAATTTTTGTCGTATTACAGAAAAAATGGAGTTGCCTCTTTGTAAACTATCCTTTTAACTAATCAGCGGATTTCTGTAAAATTCTTAGACTTTAGTGAAATTATGCGAAACAGTAGGCAATAAGAAAATCATGTAATTCTGCCACAGCGCTGAGCTCCATTCAGTTTAAAACAGGTACCATTTCAAAAGCTATAGCAGTAGCATATGTGTATGGTATGTGTATTATATAATTTATGATAAAGCAGACAGTCACTGTTAAAACTGAAATTGGGTAGATCAATTTGCAGGACTAACAAATGACATACATTAGAAAACATTTGTGGCAATTATATGAAAAAGAAGAGACCCTTAAAACATATACTAACTTGATTTTCAAGAGTGATGAACAGTTGCGAGCATTACTACTTATGTGGCATTACTGAAAATCAGGGCTCTTACATTTGTGCGCTGAAAATAATAAAATTATAGGCTTCTGTTTTTATTATTTTTGCCTTATGAAGTTCAGTGATGTACATGTGTAGCATAAAAGCTAGTAGAGTTAAACCCATGCGTTCAGGAGATGCTTATTTAAATTGAAATAAAAAAAATGCATGACAAGATTATGGTACTGCTTTACATATACAGAAGGTTAGCCTTAGTGTGTATTGTGCTCAGAGGAAATTTATTTCTCTGTTGATCTTTTTGATGTTGAGTTACTAATAGTATACCTGCTTCTTAGATTCTGACAGGTGAAGACTGGAATGCTGTTATGTACGATGGCATAATGGCATATGGTGGCCCATCATCATCAGGAATGATAGTCTGTATATATTTCATTATCCTCTTCATCTGTGGTAACTGTATCCTTTGCGCTCACTGGAAACATCTCTCGGTGGGGCTGTATGCCAGGGACGTGCAAAATTTCTCTAGGAAGGAGTAAATTGCAATGGACAAACAAGTACTTTCTGCATGTGCTAAGTCCATTAAACAGACTCTTCTTTGTACTCCTGTTCCCTAATGAATGAGACTCCAGTGATCTCTTGAGTCCATCTCCAGCCACCACAATGGCAGAAACCAGGGAATTTTTTTTCTCTCTCTCTCTCTCTCTTTTTTTTTTTTTTTTTTTTTAGTGGGAAAACAGCCCCATTCTAATGGCGTGTTTCTATTTGACATCTCTCCCTCTGAGAATGTGTGGATGTAGTCTTGATCTCTATGGCAGTAATTTTCTGTTCATCCTTTTGACGCTTGATACAGCCCCGTGAATCCTGACACACACTGACAGTGGAGCCAGTGATCCACTGTATAGTGCAGTGACCAGATGACCAAGATCTGAATGGAGAAATTTGGGGTGGCTTAGGATGAAGTCTGCTGAAGCATTCCCCTTCCCTACCTTTAGTGGAAATACTTCTTTGTCCCTATGTAGCATCAGAAACTAGTGTCATTCTCAGAAGTTCTTAAAAGGTCAGGAGGTGATACAAGGGCAAAACCATTCTGTACTTTGTGGTACTTTTGTCAGTATTTGTGCTTAACTGATAGGGATTGCAGTACGGAATATTATGTAGATTGTTGTAGACACAGAAGATAGTGCCTTATAAAAATGGTTTTTTTCTAAATGCCTTAACAGTCTTCACTTTTAATAGACCATGTTACATATTTGAAACTTTCTTAGGCCAGAATAAAGTTGAATTTCATTTTGTTTCAAAAATATGTCAAGTATTCAAAAAATATGTAGATGCGGCACTTCAGGACATGCTCTAGTGTTTTGTGGTTTGTTTGTTTATTTTGTTGAGGGTTGGATACAGTGACCTTAGAGGTCTTTTCCAACCGTGACAATTCTGTGATTCCATGTGATTCTGCCATTTTAAAATCAGTGACCGTAATGCACCTCTGCTCATTTTACACCCACTATTAATCTAGTCCATTACGTGAGTGTTATTTGCACTACCCTCCAGCATCACAAATCTCTATGCTGTAGGTTGGGAACATGTGTTTTATATCTCTCACATTGACAATGTTTATGCTAAAATAAGCCAAACAAGTATAGTAAGGCATAACGTCCTTAAAATTATTTGAAATAGATATCTTGCTAAATGTCTTCTTGGCCATTGCTGTGGATAACTTGGCAGATGCTGAAAGTCTAAATACAGCTCAGAAAGAAGAAGCTGAAGAAAAGGAAAGGAAAAAGAATGCAAGGTAAAATAGCATCAACATGTTGAATAAGCCGGAGCGGGAAGGAGGAGGGTACTGAATAATTGATATGGATTTTCTTTATATGCATGTCTTTACCATCTTCAAAATTTACTTGACTCAGGAAAAATAGGAAGGAGTTGATGTAGATATTAAAATAAGACTCAATTAGTATGATTTTAGATAAAAGCTGGGTAGTAGTTGGGAAAATGGGGTGAATTAAGGACAAAGTGATAAGCCAACTGATATTTAAACACTGCAACGGTAGGATTTATTGCACAATTAGGACAAGAATGTATCTGCTGTTGCCAGTGCACAACTCTCCGTGGAATCAGTTCTCTAAGCCTTATATAGACAAGAAGAAAACCTTCCTTTGAAATCAGTACAGACCTATTGAAGTCAATCAGAGTTGTTTGTATGAGTCTGAGGGCACAGTTTATCCCTTTAGAAAGGAGTAATGATCATGCATTGAATTTTTTAGGGATTAGCTTCTGGAATTATATTCAAAATCATAATCTTTTAAGTGGATCATTGCATTCAAATGCAATAGATTTTATTGCTCTGACCTCTGCAGCTTCTGCAAATGATTTAAAATATTTTACTATATGGTTTTAAGTATGCTCTCAACTTTTCATAGAATGGGATAGTTCTCTTAAAATCTTCTGTCTTTACATGATGTGATTTGTAATTGTTACTGTATTGTTTTGTAGAAAAGAGAGTCTGGAAAATAAAAAAACTGAGAAGTCAGAAGGTGACCAAAAGAAGCCCAAGGATAGTAAGGTGCTTATTTTAAAAATTGTGTCTTTTCTAAGAAACAGGTTTACTAATTTTGCTAGGGAGTACTTTTCAAGACTGCCCTGCATTGTACAATTTCTTTTATGAACCCATCATCCTTACCTTTTTTTTTTTTTTTTTTTTTTTTTTTTTTTGGGGGGGGTGGTCTTGTTTTTTTTTTTTTTGTTTTTCCCTATATCTGAGTCT